>VZRV01008972.1:1153581-1228511 GCA_013398115.1 Falcunculus frontatus | reverse complement strand
CCCTCCCCCTTTCTAAGGCTGCAATTTCATCAAACCAGAGGTAAGAACCAGTTTGGTCAAGCTGCTTGAGGATGTAAGCAAGAGTTCCTTACACTCTGCAGGAGAACA
This sequence comes from Falcunculus frontatus, assembly GCA_013398115.1. Classification (NCBI taxonomy): domain Eukaryota; kingdom Metazoa; phylum Chordata; class Aves; order Passeriformes; genus Falcunculus; species Falcunculus frontatus. The sequence continues at coordinate 1,228,403 of VZRV01008972.1, read as the reverse complement.
GCTAAGAGACTTCTGCTGTCTTTATATTAGAAAAGCTGGTAGTTGACTCTGGACCCCCCAGCAGTTCCCAAAGGAGCTTAACACCCCGGCCTATCTATAGATATTGTGACTGTGAGGGGTATCTTGGAGCAGAGCTTTGTGCAGCTGCTCCCCGGGCCAAGCCACGGCTCCAGAGTTATGAACAGAAAAGTTTTCTATGCCAGATAATTAGACTCTCAAAACTCCTTGCTACAGAAGTAAAGGAATTCCAAGGAGCAGGAAGGTCTGGAGGTAAAAAAAAAAAAAAAAAAGGAAAAACCCCAAACCCTGCCTATGCAAACATTTTGTACAGTTGTCTTGAAAAACAATTCAGTTGGAAGTTTCATGGCATTGCAGCACAGCCACAGTGGGAGGTAGGTGTAACCTTAGCACACAGTGAGCCCAGATAATTCCAGTGTTTCCTGAAAGAAACAAAAGCTAGAGCTTTAGCAAACAAGCCATATGGGTTTTGGTGCAAATTGTTTTTTCTTCATGTAATGAGAACCTGTAAGGACATTGTATAGCGGACAAGTTATTTCTGAGAGGAAATTTGTTAAGGGCTTTTGCTTAAGATGTTTTTAAATACAATTGCCATCCAATATTGCACTTCATGTGGTTTCCACATACGAGTTTTTCCCTCTCCCTCTTTAAGAGCACTCATAAAAAGGAGAAATTCAAAGCAAAATTTAACCTGAGTGCTGCTACTTCTCTGTTCCTGCATTTCTAGTTTTCAGGTATCGTGCACTTAATAGTAACTGCAAATTCATTATAACTTCCCTTTTCACAGTGCTAGTCATTTCTCCATGAGTTTTATGATTCACACAGGAACTAATCTGTCTGGAAAGTTGCAATAGGGAAGGGGCTTTGTACCCTACCTGGGGAATCCCACAGGCCTCCCCCTCAGCTTTGCCCCCCAGAATACTGAGAGCAGTACCACTGGACTCGCATACAGATAGGCAACTGAAAAGGGAGGAAGAGGAGTGCACAGCATGCCCAAAAATCTCAGCTGGAGTTACATGGCAGTCATACTTCAGGTCAAATTGATGCCCACAATGCCACCAGAGAGAGCACAAATAAGCAAAAAAGCCAGAGGAGCAAAAAAGGTTTATCTAAGTTTGTTATTTTTCCATCTGTCTCTCAAATAAAAAAGAAGGTGTCCAATTACAGGAATGTTAGGCAGCAAATGAAAAACACAATCTTCTTAATTAGCTCACCACACCTCCGATTGACTGATGTCCAGGTGCAATTAAGTGATTCCAAGCTAACCTTTCTTTGTAAGCAGAGGAAAGGTTTTTTTCCCACCCAGCACAGTATTCCTCATGTACTCGTTGTTGAACAGCAGTAAAAGGTGTCTTTAGCTCAGGGGTTCAGGGCACTCAGGGAAAGCAGCAGGAACGCAGCCAGGGCAGTTTTGCCATTTTACAGCGTGGGCTTTGGTCTGATACCCACAGTAAGGGTCAAGGTGCTGCAGAGAGTCACAAGCCAAGTCTGCAGCACAATATGTGATGAAATGGACTTCAAAGAGCTGGAAATGGAATCTTTTTCAGCTGAAGAGACTGTTCTTGTATGTCACTGTGTGTGACAGCCAGTGGTGAAGGGATTTGTGTGTCCTGCCTTGCTGCACTGGGAGTGACACATGGTGCACAGCGTACTGTCATGTGTGCCAGCTCAGACTCCTGGGGCACAACGGGGACTCCTCAGCTAGAGGCCCCTTTCAGGGGATGGTGCATTGTGGTAGAGAGGAAAGGGCAGAGGACAGACAGTCTGCAAGGCTGCTGCAGGAGGGTGTAAGATAAGTGAGCAGGAGCAGAGGCAGTAGGTGGTCAGTACTGGCCGGCAGCAGCTGGGCACCTGCCCTCACTGTACCGTGACCTGGGACAGCTGCTGGGCTGCAGCTGCTGTCTGCTAGCACCAATCCCAAAGGGGAGACAAGCTCCTGCACTGCAGTGTATGGAGGAAAAGCACTAGGCACTTCATTGTGCCACCCAGGAGGGGACATTTCAGCTTGGGAAGTGACACTGAGAAGCACAGAAACATTGTCTAGGCAAGCTGAGAAACATCAGGAGGTAGAAAGCACACAAAAGGGGGAAAGGATTAAGTGTCATAAAAGCTGATAACTCATTCAAGTAGCCAAACTTGGGAGAGGAAGATTGAAGGGATAAAGGACATGGGGATGAGGAAGCACACATAAATCTCAGAATATTCTGAGTTGGAAAGGACCCACAAAGCTCATCACAAGTATTCTGGTGAAGGAGAAATGAACCTTGACTTCATGTTCTTAAGCTGAAATCTTTGGAGGTGGGTACCTTTTATACATTGTACCTCTCTGAACGGAAAGGCAGCTTGATTTAGTCCAAGACCAGAGTGTTTAAGACTTGCATTCACAAGCTTTTAGTGCCAAAGTACGAGCTTTTGGTGCCAAAGTATGTGCTACTCAGGCACATATAATGTCTGACACAGACACATAAAATACATGTTTAACAAAGATCAAAACATGTTATTATCGATATACTTCAGGAAGCCTAGGAACACACTGCAAAAGGGACCATGTGGGCTTGATTTCTCTTCATAGATAACTATTTTATACAGTCATCTCCATTATAAAAATCTAACAAGTATTTTTTGTTTCTTTCTTCTATTAATATTCAAGAACCTTTTGTTTAGAAACTTAAATCACAGCCAAGCCACACACACCTATTTACTCAAGGCAATATTGTTCTTTTGTTTAAATATGCCTTCTCACTTGTGTTTAATTCACTCTTGTATTTATCGAGCACAGTTACATTCTTCCTTAGCCTTTATTGTGCTAGAACAGTTTACTCCCGTATATTAGAGTGCCCTGTGCTAATCCCTGTAGCCATCCACTGCACCTGCTCCAGCTGAATCCATGTCTTCCAACAGAGGTGACAAGTATTGTAAAGGCAATTCCAGGTGCAGTTTTACGAGCACAACAGCATTAATATTTCCCTGACACTCCTGAAAAATTCTTCTCCAGAACACTCTGGAATCACACTTGTCCTTTACTCAGCCACATTACTCCATACCCGTAGCTCAGAGCCAATTTGTGCTTAACCAGTGCACTCAGGGATCGTTCTGCCTCTGCCACTTTCAGTGGATAAGCATTTCCCATATGAGCTGGGAGCTCATTATTAAGCCTCTAGGTTCATGACCTTGCACTCCTTCTCATCACTGCTATTCAGATTATCAGAGTTTTCCAGTTTTTCCTGTAGAGTCAAACTCTCCACTGTTTTGACAGTAACTCCCAGCTTCATATCAGCAGAAACAAAGAATGTGTCCTTCAAATAACTTTACTTATCACCATACCTTCACCCTCATTGCAATCATTTTCCAAGCCACTGCTGCCAATGGACTTAGAGGGCAATAAAATCTATCTTCTCCTGTGTGGCCTCTTGTAAGTCTCACCTGTGCCCTGATGAATCATGTCGATGTAATCACCTATTGACAAAGCTAGATATAGGCTGAGGAGCTGCAGCCTTTCTTAACAAAAACTTGGGGTTTCAGCCCTCACTCTATTCCATGACTGGCTTGCTTTGAAGGCTAAAATCACGGAGTCCCATTGCAATAAACACTGTGCATGGATATCAAGAAAAGAACTTGCCCCTGAAAAGAGCTTGCACCTATTATGCATCTATCCAAAACCCCCATAAAAATGCCAACAAAAAAGCCACCCCAGGATAATGAGCTATTGTATCCACAGCACTGGAAACATAAGAGCCTGAATGATCTACTCTCAATTGTGGACAATAGAAACACGCTGAATCACTAAAACCGAACCTTCAATAGGCAAAATGCAGCCTTGTCACTAAGACAAACGGCTAATAGCAACAATGAGGCTTGGAACAGCTTGTATGGAGCCAAAGTGGCTCTCATACTTCAGCTGAAGTTCATCCAAAGTTGAACAGGGAGGTCTCCAGATGGTCACTGCAACTGGGGTTGGAAGGAGGGACCATTACATTACTTTCTTGTTAATACACAAAATGTAGAATTTTGTTTAGTGATGAAAACTAAGACTTAGCCCCAGAGGAGTGGACAGGATATGCCACGAAGGGAAATGGCATCACTTACACAGGGAAGATGATACTACTTTAAAAGGATACTGTAGTCATATAACTTTGGCAGAAAAGAGGGGGGGAAGCACAATTGCGTTTCAAAGTTTGTGCTATGCTTTTTTCACACAGCATGTAAAACTATGTCATTTCTTTTATAGAAGAAAACATCTAACTTCGCAGTATTTAAACAGACAAGCAACAAAATCCTCTATTGGAGCTCCAGTTAGGAATGTGACAAGCAGAGGGATGTCCACATTGCTGAACTGAGCTGTAAGCTACACTTCGTCCCAGATCTTCCATTTAGGGCTGTATTTGTGTCTGTCCCCCGTGCTTCAAAACCACACTGATGTGAACTTTGCCAATAGAGCCTGGCTCAGGGAGAGCACAAAATACCTCAAAAGACCCTTCAGAAAGAAACATCATCTCTTAGCCAATCTGCCCACTCCCACAGACACCAGCTTGCCTGCTTGTTGGCAAGTGGAGGTGGGAAGGTGCTGGACTCCACCTGCTTGGTTACACAAGTCAGAGAACATATTTAAGAGGAAAAGCTGTCCCTGAGAGGGCTGCCCAGTACACCAGGGCAAAGGCTGTCTTTGGGGAGATTTGAAGGCAGACCTGGTGCCTCTCCAGAAGTATTGGTTTCAAAGGACTCAGGGAGAAATTTGTGTTTCTTCATTTCCCATCCCAGTCTTGAATCTTTAAATCAATCACAAGGTTCTCGGAGCACCATAGCAGCATGCACATGGAGAGTGTGAGGAACTTATAAAAGCCTGTGTGAAACACAGTTGCAGTCAGAGCGATAACATATCCCAAGACCTGCCATGGAGAACATGCCTAAGCATTATCAGGGTGGAACAAAGACCCAGCTCTGCTCATGCCTCTTTGATTTGGGACTTAAAGCATCCATCTGACAGAATCATTTACAAAGCCAAAAAACCTTTCATTCTGTGTTGTAGCCAGCAGCGCTGCACATCTTTGCCACAAGACCATCTCACCTGAGGGCAGCCCAGCAGGACCACAGCACATCCTGGCAAGAGAGACTCCCTCACAGAACAAGCAAAGAGGCTGTCCTGATCTTCAGCCAAAGGGAGAGGAGATTACACCTCCTAGTATCTCTCTTGGGGCAGGAACTTGGTGAAACACACTACTCTTAAATGAAACTACTCGTTGTTTTGTCCCCAGAATACATACTGAGACATTGCAGGTGCCAAGTGTATCTCTCGAACACAGCATGCTTTTCTCTAAAATCAAATTCCCCTTTTTGAGTACACACCATGGGAGGGAAGAATGGTGGCGAGGAATTTGTAGCATGCCTTAAAAGATGAGAGGAGACAAATGGAATACCAAAGGAGGAAATAGCTTTTGCAAGCAAGTCAGCAAAATATTCTAATGCATTTGCTCTTCAAGCACAGTTACATTTACAAACAGCCTGATGAAGGGGAGGTGTGTTGCTCCAGCAAGAGCGAATTGGAGCACTAAAGGATTAAGACTAGATCTAACATACTCTGAACCTGGTGAAAAACAGACTTCAGCTGAACCTCACTGAACTAGCAACATGACTGAAAATAAAGAAGATAACTATTTCCCTTTCTTCTTTAAAAGTGAGACCCTAAGACAAGTTATGGCATAGAGGAACCTTAGGTAACTATTGCTTTTCTCTGTGCAACCTTAGCACTTTTCATGTAGAGCATTTCTGACTCCTGCTCTTCATCGCCACTGAATTTGTTCCGTTCAAACCCAAGATTTCCTAATGAATTTGGCCAACAAATATGGAATTCATTGACAGACCTGAGATGGTGGAGAAAACCTTTCAGAACTCATTCTGCTTGGTGTAAATGGACTGGTCACTCTGTTATGAAGAAGAGACATCAGTGAATGTAGTAATGGGTACTCTTCCCTATAGACTTGCCCAAAATTTCCTTCTCCTGGTATTCTTTACTCTGAAAACACAGACATTTCCTAAACCACTGGTTCTGGCTCTTGTGAGCAAACTCACTAAACAAACAGAACATTTCCATGCAGTCTAGTATTACCAGAGTGAGTGTGTTATTGAATTAACAACACCTTGAAGCCATTTTAGAGCATTCATCAATCTTATTAAATACAAGAGAATTTAACTCATCTCAGGCTCCAGTTCTTACAGCCAGAAATTGCTGTCATTGCCTTAAGTATCAGCACAACATATGGGTGGGGGACAAGAAGACTCAATACAACTTAATTATTCTATTGATCTATTCCATTTTTAAGTCATTTTTTTTTTAGGATCTGCTGCAAGCACTAACCTTTTTCTATAATTACCACTAAAGAACATTGGCAAGAAACAGTTCTGAAAAATTATGAACTCTCCGAAGATGAAACCTGAAAATGAGTTTCATTATTCATGAATATCCCTTGGCGATATCTAACTGCTTCTATAAGGCTAACATTGTCAAGTCCCTACCCATATGCCACTTTTGAAACATCTGATATATTCTTCTATTTTCAGTATATTAGTCCTTATTGATAGCTGGGAAGGTCTGGTTTTCTCTGCTTCACTGAGGAAGACCAGCTGCACAGGGACACTGAAGATGTAATTTTCAAGCTGATCTTTCTCAGAAGTGACTTAGCTCTCTGCTCATGTCACTACTTCAGAGAGCTTGGTCAGGCCTCAGAGTGGAGGTTGCCCTTCAGGAGTTTGATGAAACATTACAAGGAGAAGGCCAGTACTCAGAGACTGCACTTGAAGTAAATAATTTTTCTTACTATCCTGCTGAAGGAGGCTTTACTTATTTTAGTGTGCTATACTGCTTTTCTATAACTCCCAATTTCTACACAAGTGCCAAATACCATCCAAGAAAAAAAAAAAATCACTCCACAACTCTAAATATACAGTTGCAACATCATAATATATATCAGCCACCTCTTATAACAACATTACAAACCTCTCCAGTCTGACAAGAAAATGCTTTCTATCAATCTGTTGACACTCAATATATTGTTTTCAAATTGTTACCAGCCCAGTCCCCCCATCATGGTTTCTGCTATTTTTCCTGTGACTAGGATCCAACAGACTTATGGCTGGCAGTGTCTACTGAAATCCTAACGGGTCTGAGATGTATCTTCCTCCCCTCCTTCCTTCAGGGCTTCCCTGATGGCCACAACACTCACCACATCAGCTTCTCAGCCTGCTACATTTCCTGGAAGGAAGTTACGCCTTTTCAAATGTTTAGCTGCAATTTAGCAACCTCCCAATTTATTACCAGAGGGGAAGATACACAGTCATATGAAATAGCTATGACTTCTCTGTTTTGTATCGATAAATATCTTTAAGTCCTTTCTCTGTTATTAGTGACAAAGATTTTGTTTTTCCAATGGCAGCCGTGTGTGACCAGGAGCACAGCTGGGCTGAGAAGGGAAGATGGATTTTTATTCCTAGGAAAGCCTAGGGCTTAAGTGTTTAATATCTTGCCTTATTCCACGTATTTATTATCTCACCCTACGGAAAGAGGTGTATCAGCTTTTCCAGTTAGAAATTTATGTCCTGTATTTGTTACTCTCAGCTTCCCTATTCTTCTACTTGTTTTATATTCACAGAGAGGAGGACTGTTGTTTTAACAGTTCCCTCTCAGCCAGGATGTTGTCATTTTTCTTGAAACTAATGTACCCTTATTTTTTTCTCAGTTATGGCTTATTAGGCAGCCTGTAAAATATTCTTAGACATTTTACAATAATAATTTACATTTTTTCCCTCAAATGACTTAGTTCAGAATTGTTTTCCACTTTGTGAAATTGTATCCGCTAAAACTACTAATTTGCATTCTGTTTTCCTTGAACAAACATAATCAAGTTATAAACATTTTTATTTATTGTACCACTAATTTGTACTACTGTGTTTCCTCTCCTCTGCTGAGGCAAAAGTCTAGAGTTTCTCTGATATGTGGAGCAATCATTTTTAAGAAAGAAAATTAAGAATGTTATTTAATGATTCTGAAGATGTTTCAGTGCTGGCAGCATGAGACTGCCAGCATATGGCATTTGGATTAATGTCTCCCACAAAACCCACAATCTTCTTTTTCCTCCTATACATTATAGATAGTAACAGAAAGAGCCAGTCACCTGTTCCTCATAAAAAGTAGAGGTTTTTTTCTCTCACAGAGAGAAACTCCTACTCCATTTTGCTCTTTTCACAATGGGAAATCAGTCCATGAAATAATTTCTCTGTTGTCACTAGTAAATTATTCATGTCTTTTTAAAATTTTTGGTCATAATATGCCATTTCTTATCCCCTTCTGTCCACTTAACCTTTCTTAAGAGATTTTTACCTGTGATTTAAAGATTTCAATCACCAGAAATTCCCATCAAGTTCCAGCAATGCTGTCTCTATTGAATTTACATTCATAAATGAGCAATTCCAGTTTCTCTGTTTATTATCTACGACCCTCACATTAGCTCAAGCAGCTAAATTATTTCCCCTCATGTCCTTGGGCATGTGATAACCATGTGGGCATGGTTTTATTCACCATGGCATGGCTTGGAGTTAAATGGGTGCCCATTTGTTTCCAGGCAGTCCCTTTCTCACAGAGGTAGAAGCTGAAGAGTTTTCCGAGCCGGCTCAGAGGCTGCCTGCTCACCAGAAACCCTCCAAGAAGAGGAGCTTCCCTTCTGCCCTACAGCCAAAGGCAGGAGACATTAAACAAATTTATGCCTGCAGCCTTTCTTCAGCATGGACAAGTGGTTTCTGACATTACTCTGGTTAATACTTGACCATGTGCTGCTTTGCCTCCCCTTCCCTCCTTTAAAAAAAACCAAAATCTTACTCCATGAGTAGTTTTTGCACTTAAGAGGAAGGTAGAGAGAAATGAACCTTTAAAGCAAAAACAATTTTTGTGTGTATCCACATCCTTGCTCTTAACTTTCATTCTTTTATAGGAAATGTTACATTAAAAATATCAAAGGGCAGTTAAAGGTTGAAGTTGTTTTATTCCACATAAATTCAGGCATTAATGATGCAGTCCTGTCTTTGATTTCTGGTATGATCTCGAATTTCAGCAGGATGTTATTCTACACAAATAATCAAAACCACAGAAACCCATTCTTGAAATCTGTACTGTGTCTTACCAGAGATGTATTGCACACAAAATGAGAATGGATTTAGCACTTTCTTGTCAGTGCCTTGTAACATGGTTCTTTTATAGGAGGTGCTTTAAAACAGGACCAATTATTCTTACACATTGCAATGCAAATCGTAGTGTAATTAGTCCTTAACAGCAATAAAGAAAGAAAGTGAGAAAAATAGTGAAATAAAAAGAGACAAAACCCAATTTATTTTATGTAATTGCATTTCCACCTGTTTATTTAAGATCTGCCACTTTCAAATCTTGTCATCTTGCCAATGCAGTAGCACAATGTTCTGCTGCTAGCCCTCTATATGTCTTTACAGAATAAAAATCTCAGAGGCAGTATTCCCTTACTCTCAGAACAGAAATGACTCCTTCCTAATCCAAATCTCCTAATGGCTCAGCATTTTGTGCTGAGAGATATTCCATCTTCTTGGGAGATCAAATAAGCAACTTTTCAGTTGAGTGTCCTAAAAGAACTATTGTCTATACAGCCACTTTAAAAGCCAAGACTTTTTTCCTCACACATCTGAAGTGTTCTCTTGCTTAGGAGATGTTTTTTGCATTTTCTGTAACCACTTCTTACTCAGTTTGCTTAGCCCACTACAAACCTCACAGTTAATGACCTCCTCATTATTTCAAATGCATAGAGAAACTTGATTCAATGCAAAGTCAATACCACTGCAAGGCTATTGTAGTTCAGAAATATTTCCTTGCCAGTCTATTGGAAGGAAGTAAAAGAAATAAATTTTTTAAAAGTCTAGAAAATAGCTCCCAAGAACAAAGGTACAATCTGCCTTAACAAGCATGGCTGAATGACATCCAACATTTTAGTCTTTCATCACTGCTCCGTGGAGCTCAGTATTCCCCCAGTCCTCCCAAATTCAAGGGCTTGTTTTTGATTTTGGATCTATGTCTCCAGATCTATGGCTATGAAAACATGAAAAGTGCACAAATTGCTACAGCTTTAATTCCTGAATTTGGCAGCCAGACTAAATCAATGTTGTTTGCAAAGCAAAAATCACCTCGTGCATTTCAATGGGCTCCTTGGTCACCAAGCTGCAGACAATCAGTTAGATAATGAGGTTTTTTAGCTGTTTCACAATAATTGTGTTACTAAAATGTATTCCTCTCTGAATGCCAGTTACATTCTAGCCAGTGGTCAAAACCTTCCAGGTTCATCCTTTGTAATTCCTATGGCATATCGATGAACTGGCAATATGGACATTTTAGGTAGCATGAAATCCACACACTGCATAAAACACTGAATATACAAGAAGCATCAGGAAAACAAATGTATGAACGTATTATTCACAACTGCATGAAACTCATCAATTTTCAGAATGACTGCTTGGACTTTCCAGCCTGCCATGACCTCATGTCATCGCAGCCAGGAGCACTGATGGAACCTTCAGATACCAGTTGTCACCAAGCATCCAGGTGTACGTGCCTTGTGTAACTTGATCTGTCAGCAAAAGGAATTATCAGCTTTACAGTGCAATGGAAAAGCCTATGCTTTTTTCTGCTCTGCAGAAGTGGACGTGGAAAACTTGAACTTGTTTCCAAAGTCATGTTTTTGTAATAGGTGGCAGGAGAAACTTTTCTCTGAATCCTGATTTAAAGCCAAACTGAGCTGGGAAGAGTTCTGTTGTTTTAGTTAAAGTGGTTTACTTTGGGGTTTTTTTGCTTGTGGAGTTTTTTCAGTTGGTTGGGGTTTTTTGTGGGTTTTGGGTTTTTTTCAATACAAGCACTCACTGCAGGGCTTGCTACCTATGTATTTCCTTTTCCACCTGGGAACAGCTGTGTTACTACAGCACATCTACAGTGTTTTAGTAACCATGTCTGTACCTGTGGTTGTGTAAGGAGCGGACAATCTGGGAAAAAGCCCAAGTTCCTGAAAACTTCTCTGTTTATTTTCCAGCACACTGGTTGCTGTAACAAGGGCTACTACTTTTCTTTACAAACCTTGCTTTCTTTATACCCACTTGCTTTCTTGTACCCACTTTAATGAGCTTGTACCACTTTACCTACCCGACAGGTCATAGCAGAATAAGCTGTGCTCTGTAGGCATGTCCTAAGGAGCGTGAAAGGTGAAACTAGAACAGGTTCCTGCATTTTGGAGCTGCATTTGAAGCAACAGTTACTCCCTGCCTCCTCCACAGTCAGATCACAGACAGGACAGTTTCTTTCCTAAAGCTTTCAATGATTTCCAAAGAGCTGCTCTGACCAGCCTGCCTTGCCCACATCCTTTAACACAGTTACCAGGGGCTGCTCATGTGAGGAAACCTGCTGGCACAAGTAGTGAGTGTGCAACCAGTTCCCAGCAGCCTCCATGGATGCTGTTCCTGACCTGGAATCATGGTTATTGGGAATTAATTACAGAGCTCATGACTTAGCAAGCACCATGCGTACTGTAAGGAAGTATTTTCCCCGAATCTGACTCCAAATCTCTCCTGGGCCAACTCAGCTCCATGTCTAGAGATCAGACCTGCCTGACAGCTGCAGCCCTGCACTCCTCTTCCAGCACCACAGGTACCTCTGGCAGCAGCACTGCACCACAGCCTCTCCCTGCCCCACTGCAGCATCACTCGTCACTGAGCCCCACCTCCTTTACCAGGGGAGCAGACACACCAGCCTGGACCTCCTCATTGCATTCTCCCACAGGTGACCAGTTGTGCAAGCGTTTTGCCCTTCCAGATCAAATAACCTAACTCAAGGTGTGTCACATGATGGGACACAGGGAAATTGAGAAGTCTGAATTGCTGTGGTTTCACCTTTCTGAAGTGAAGCACCCGAACCAACAACATTTTTATGCTTTTGAAGCCTGGTGACTACATTTCTTGATCGTTCCTCAGTTAAAAAATGCAGTAGAACTCTTCTCAGAAACAAATGGCTAACAAAAGAGACTGACACCAAATCTGAAATACTAGTATTGAGAGTATACAGATATGATTTGGCTGAAGGAGCAGAAGGAGAAAGTCTAACTGAAAATACCATGCAGATACCTCCTGATTATCTCCAGACTACAGTCCCAAAGCCTCGCTGATGTGTAAAAGATTCCATCTCAACTGCAAATGAAAAAGCATCCCTAAATGCCCATGGCATACTGCAAGCTAAGCAAAACTGAGCTGCTGACTTTGTGAACGTGTGCTCAACGTGATGTAATTATCATATCATTTTGCAATGCACCATCAAGAATTTGAGCAGGAAGAACTTTGTCTTCTCTGCTGTGTGACTTAAAAGCCAGCAAAGTACATTGTTCATGATCTCCAGGCAGCACTGCCACTGTGAGTGTTAAAGTGACAGTGACTAAAGGAATCAATGCTTACTTATTTTTAAATCAATGCTTCACATTTACTTGGATTCATGGAAGAAGTAAAACTTTTAATCTTCCATCAATTCACCCAACTGAAAAATATAAATATACTTGAAACATTTTTGAGAGCATAAAACAGAAATATGCTTCCTTGCCACCTCTCATTCTTTTCTCTGCTATAAACTAGAGAATCAGAATATCATGGTGGTTTTATTCAGGGTGGGAGGTAAAGTCCCCTTGCACTCATTGACCTGCAGTACTGCTGACATTCTTGATACCTGAGCAGTTGTGATGAGGTGACAATTTTAGAACAGCAGCTGGCTGCTTATATGTCTCGAACATACATTTTCTGAGAGAAAATTGTATGTCTTCTGAAAGTCCAGAATGGTAAATTAAGTCACACCTTGTTCAGAATGGCAATCAAAGAAGATACTCTGCAGTTCCCAGTATTGCTTACTCATCCCAGTCTCAAGGATAAAAGATGTAATGAGAAGTGGCTGCTATTTGGGAACACCAACAGCTACTTTACTTACTGGCCCCCGGCAGCCAGAGAGGGCACAAGCTCCTGGAGAGAGCCCGTCTCCCCCGGGAGCTGCAGCGCTGCCAATGTCACCTTACCCCTTGTTTTTTTTTCCAGATCATTAACTGTTAAACAGGGAGAGAAAGCAGAAGTGAGTCCTGCTGACCTGAGAACAGCATAGCGTCAAGAAAGGACTGCTACATTTCATCAGTCCTCTGCTACAGCAAGTGCAGCGTATACCTTTGCCAAAAATAAGCAAGAAGAAGGGTGGAAGTAAAAATAAACATCCCTAAAGCTTTTTGACTTTCTTCTGCCAGAATGTGCCTGTGTAAAACAGGCCTTGGCAGCAAGTCCCCAGTGCCTGACTGGGCCCTGCTGGGACCACCCTCTGTGTGCCAGCGGCTGCCCAGAGGCAGTGGGGCAGCAGGCACAGGCAGCAGGGATGGGGTGCTCCATGGGAGAGGGCTGCTGCCAGGGAAAGCCTGGAGGCGGGCGTGGGCAGCACGACACAGCGGCTCGGTCAATAGCTGGCTCCAGCTCCAGATCTCTGGTGGACCGCACTGAAGTCTCCAAGTACCTTTGCCGCTTCACCTTCATCCAAAATCTGATTTCCCACCTTCTTGCAACCCTCTCAGGAACATGGGGGTTTCCCTGCTGTAGTGGATGACTGTCTCTCCCCATACCTCCACTATTTTCGGTGCAAAACAGTTTCTAATTTTATGTCCCGAGTGGGAATTTCCAGCTGTAACCTGGCTGCACTTTCAGTGCGGCAAGCAAGCAAGCAGGCTGACTCGCAGCCACATGATTTGCTCTTGACATTGAACTCTTTGTTCTTTTCACACCCTGGCCACTTCTACTGTGCCTAAGCATCACTCATAAAACGTAAGAGCTAGAAAATGTTATCTACAAAAAGCTGCAGAGCTGCTTGCTAGGACTTCTCAACAGTCAGACCTTTTTGAACACTGCTGGTCTGTTTCTGAGGGTCTGTGTATCCCAAACACACTGTGCTGTTGTATTCTGGTCACACAGCTCATTGAGATGTGTAAGCCTGCGCTGCACTGCACCCACTTCCTTCCCTCCAGGTACCAGCAGCCTCTGATGCAGTTGTATTGATCAAAAATCATCTATCAATGCCATCTGACCTGAAAGGAGGCTGATTAGGATTTTAGAAAGTTCTAGGCAGACTTTTCATCAGTTCCCTTTGATTTTAAGGATATCAAAGGATTCAGGTGGAGGCGTAGAGGAGCAGAGCAGGAGAAGCTGGACTTTACCACTGGCTTTAGTAAAGCCTTATTCCCTTCCTTGAAGGCCAGCCACACCTGGGTTAATGCTGAGGGTGACAGTGCCACCTCAGCTCCACCTCTTCCCTGAACCATCGGGGTGCTGTGTCCTCCTGGAGGCACCAGGAGGAAGCAGCCTCTGTACTCTCCTTTGAGAAGGCTGCAATCACAAGGAGCTATCCAGACATGGCAAATAAATTTTTTGGAAGTTTTATTTCCTTTTGGACTGGGCAAATGTCAGCAATTGCTTCCTGAAATGACTGAGATACAACTCTTCTGGCACTATTCCAGGCTTAAATAAAGATGAGTTATAACACCAAGCTTTGCAAAAAGCATCAAGAAAAATGCTGATCAGGAAGTTCTGTGTAACTTCTTGGCAAAACTTGAGAAGGGAAGGATAGTTTAATCTTTATAGATTTATGGTTGCCTATAAGAAGGGGAAAGACTTGATGTGGCTGTGGTTCAAATAACTAATTTTCAGTGAATTGTTTCTGCATCCTATATTTTATCTGATTGATCCCTATACGTCCATCTTGAGTCCTTCAGACAGTTTGTCCTCTCAGACAGTGCCAGATTCCAGTATGCGTGTCCAGAAGGGAGAGAAAATGAATGGAATTTCTGCTTCAGCGTAGGTTCCCATTAAGACCCATACCAGTAGCATTTGTGGAAGTCCTCAAGTGATCTGCACTAGACCCTGCACCCAGTCAGAAGGCAAGAAAAACCTCCTCCTTACCTTTAAACACTCCCTAGACAGCATTAAAAGTCCTACAGCTGTGACATTGTGCAACATGCTTATTTTGTTATTAGTTTTGAGCCTGGTTAAAAGAACCAGACTGGTTAATGAACAAATCCCTAAACATTTGCAATATTTTTTTTGACTTTTCTATTAATATGTGTATTTGTTCTCATTAGAAAGTTAGTGCCTATGTTCAGTTAGAGATTAAATAAGTAATTATACATCAAATTTTATTTCTCCATTTGTAAATCAAGGAGTAAAGTTGTGTTCATTCCCACTTACCCTGATTTTTCAAAGACATTGTTCTTTTTCAGACTTTGCAAGCCAGCTATTATTTAAAGTGGTGTTATTGTGAATTAACTTGCATTGTAAAGGAACAAAGACGATCTCTAAGGCACCTCTGATTAAATGCAGCATAAATTGCACCAAGCACTGAAACAAAGTCTAAAGAATATCAAGATACCATTGTTTAAAATAGTACAAAGCAATCTCAAAACCTTTAGCAAACACACAGAAAGCAGGTATGTTACCTGACTGCCAAAGAAGGCTACTAGGTATGACCTGAGAGAATTATAGGCCACTCAGCCTAATTTCAAGATCTGAAGTGCCCAGCAAATGACAACATAACCGTAATCTGACAGAACACTCTCAGTAAAGCCAGATCCCACCCGGTGAAATATGGGTGAAGCACCTCCTACTAATGAATAACACAAAAATGCTTTGGAATGTATTTTAAAATGTATATGCTTGCCCTGGTTACCCTCTTTTTGTCATGCTCTTTAAAAGAGAGAAAAAAATGGATTAAAACCTGATCCTGAGGCAGAAAGCCATGACTCTAAGAATGGCATGTTGACAAAGACAAGATACTGTCTGTCAGCCATGGGCACTTCTCAGTTTGAAATGAAAATCACAGGAGGACAAGTTCCTTTAAGAAGGGTGCGTCAGACTAGTTCAATTCGTCTAGTCCATCCCATCTCGAATCCAGATGGCCTTTAAAGGTTGGTTTATGAATCTACTTTCCCTGTGAATAAGCCAATAGTGACTGCCTGGTTTGCCTTGAGGAGGTTGCTCTTGAGTGGCTTTGACTCTGCAAATGGGCCAGGAAGAAAAGCCCACATTTGGGGATTTCCATGCTCAGTCTGGCAATGAGAGGAAAGCCTGTCCACAGACAAAGCCCTAGACAAGAACCAACTCCATAAGGTGCTTTAGCTGATTTAACTGATGTAATTGATTTAATAGTTGACTCATTGCTTGTGATACAGAAACCTCAGGGCTATAACCAAAGTGGCACAGATTTTTCAGGGATGTCTAGAAAACCTTGCTCCTGTTTGGAAAAGCTCCTTGATGGAGGATAGGGGGAGCAGAGTGGATGTTGAGGTGATGGGAAAGAATGGAAAACAGAAAGAAAAGCTAAAAGGATCCCAGGAAATAATTTACCAGCTCTTCTCCAGAGTTCAACTCAGTACATGCATTTAGTGATACTTGTTGAATCTGCTGAAAGTCTAGAAACTTTGATGGAAGCCTTTGCTCTTGCCAAAACTTACTGTGAGGTGAGATGTCCTTTTTGTCATAATCACCCGAGACACAATAAACTATTAATTCCTCTACAAAAATCTATTTCACTGACAAAATTTAATTTAAGAGAGTTTTAAGTTTTCCACAGATTGTCCTAGTCAGTTTACTCAAGGGAAGTAGTCTTTCAGCTATTATAGCAGTAGATATGAATGTAGTACTTGTAGACTTTGAATAGGCAAGAAAATAAGGTTTTACAGGTCAGAAAATTATATCATTTCTGAAATCAATACTCTCACAGTATGTAAACACATTCTCCTTGGTCTCTCAGTACAGAGCACTGCTCAGACAAACACGGTGTCCAACCTCTGTCAAATCTGTAAGCTCTAGTAAACAGTAGAATTGCCTGAAGTCTGCACTGTTTTCTCAGGGAAAGTGGTCAAATTAACCTAATGTGTTTGTTTTCTGAAATCAAAAGGCAGTCAGGTATTTCAGAGCTAATACAGACATAGGCAATGATGCGCATTTGTGTTTGAGCATAGGTACACTTACAACCAAAATATTGATCATCAGTTTTTTAATGGTCTAATGTATTTATAGAAGTTCTTCCAACGTATCACAGTCAGGATGTGACTATTTTGATTTTAAGACTATCAGAAAACCTACTATATGCTGTTAAAGAGAAGCATTGTGCAGTCACCGAAAGAGTCTCTTCTTCACCCTTAAATAAACAAAGTTTAATTATTGAACCCTTACCTAACGGACAGAAATAACTTACAGGAGCTGTAAAATACTTTCTGATCCTGTTCCCTGCATGTTAAACATCTTTCTTACTAAGGTGTACCTGAACATTTCCATGTTTTGAGAGCTGACAGAATGCTTTCCAAACCTTTTTTTTCTTCAGATCTGCAGAAAAACAAGCAAAAGGTTTTGCCAAATCTACTTCAGGAATATGTTTGTCCCCTGATTTAAGCTGCCTGTGATCTAGAAGAGCAGCTAAAAGCAAGTCTTGCTTCTTACTATCTACCAATTTGCAGAAAAACAGTGTTTCCTAAACAGTAGCATCAGCTGTAGCAACTGCAAGGAGAAGTAGGTTAGGTTAAGCCCCAGTCACGTGCTTGTAGTGTGTTTGTTACATTTTTGTATATTCATAATACTGTTTAAATGAGGTCTTGAATATATTCTTGTAGAGACCATATTACTCTTTTCTACCTACCCAACAATAAGTGTTGGAAACATTTGGATATTTCCAAGGTTTCGAGGCATCAGTAGCCACTATCTTTCATTGTTTTCTAAATTGAAAAAGGATCATGTTATTCACAGTAAATGGAGCTCTCATTCTAAAAACTTATGCTGCTTCAGAAATGAGTAGAAAATTATACTGAATTTGCTGTCATAGTAAAGATATTTATGTGAATGGTTGCAGAGAGTATGATTCCCGTTTGCCGCTTTCACAACACTAATTTTTGTTGTTCTCTGCAAAAACATATTGCATTTTTATTGTACAAGTTATATTACAATTATTTTTCCGAACCTATTCTGTTTGCCTGCTCTTCTACATCTGATAGTCAGTCAAAGAACTATTTTCTGCATGTGCTGATAAACCTTATGTCCATGCACCTAAACTGATCTGTGCAAAGTCATTCCTCCTCTCAGGAAGGTGAGAAAGGACATTTCTTCCAACACAGGCAAGAGCAGATATATTGGGGGAAGTGCTACCTTTGTACTCATGGTCCTGATCCATGGACACCGGTCAAACCAATAACACATCACTAGTGTTTCAAACTGGTCTTGTTTCACAACCAGCCATGGATCTACTCTATTTATTTAATATTTATGTCATGAAAAATTGAATTAAAGTCAGTGCCAAATCCCAGAAGCTCGAGCACTTAAGCATAATCACAGGTTCTAGTGTTTTATATCTATTTTAGAAATGAAAGTAAATGAAAATCATATTTCAATATGGAACTAATGATGTTTCAGATCCTTTGCAATGTAAACTCCTGTTTGGTCAAATTCAACAGACTTGGTGTCTCAACAAATAGTGGGCACCCAGCCTTCTAGCGTTGTCTGCGACAGGAATTCAGAAAACATTTCTGGAGGAGTAAAATCCTTCTCTGTTGTTTGCTCAGCCGGGCTCTCCAGCCTTCAGACAACACCCATGGAGCCTCCACTCCCAGTCTTCTGAAGGCATGCTGCTCCTCATATCTTTTTGGAGTTCTCGCTCAGTTTTCCTCCCCAGTTCTGAAAGCAATGTTTTTCTCTTTCCAGTTCCACAACCAGGTAATGAAATCCTCATTTTATGACTTCCCTGCCTGCCCAGAAAGTGCCAGCAACCTAGTAACCCTTTATGGGGCTGGTGGTCTCACCTATTTATAGGCTGCAAAATGAACATTTCCAGAGGGCCTTGTTATGACTTCTGCACAGAAATTTCCATGCCATGCCCGAGTGAATTGGCATTCCATCACTCTCTAGCACAACACACTTTGTGAAATGCTGAACCAACTTTCCCAATAAAGCATTTTATATTTACATAGTCACTAACTTTTCAGAAGTTCTCCTCCTCACAGAAGATTTCTTTACCTGGGGTACGGGCACTGCACTTAATGCATAGGGCAGTACAGTGATTTCATGGGTAAAGTCTGTCATCCTCAGCTTTGGCTTAGCAGGTTTTTCTTTAGAAGACAGATTTTCTTGTTTTGATCCAAAGTCTCAGGCTCCTCACACTAAAGAAAAGTGCCTACAGAGAGAACAGATCCTACTGAAGACAGATCCTTAAACCATAACAATGACACTCACACCACAACTCAGGTGGAGCAAGGAATGCTCCTGAAAATAAGCAGTAGCTGATCACACCCCCTCAGTACACAGAAGTCCATGCCCGAGCCCTTCCAGCCACATCCTCCCGATCTGCTCTCTCCACCCACAGCAACAACTGCTGTCCACGTCCTGAGCTGGAGACACACAAATAGCACTGCACCCATCTTTGCTCAGCAGCACTGCTTCTGCGAGCAAAGGAAGGGTGCTACACAAAGAAAGAAAAAGACAGAAGAAGAAAAACGAACCCGTTTTTCAGGAGTTATGAGAAAGTGAGACTCCAGTTTTTTTGAAAATTTTTTAGTTTTTAATGATTTCTGAAAAACACAGCTGAGTCATTATAAAAGAGTCATGCAGATTCTAAAGAATGTATTTGATCCAACAAAGTGTTAATCTAAGAGTTAATTTATCAGGGTATTAGGGACACTTGAAAGTACACGAATCTGGATTTTAAGACCTATTATTTGGAACATTAGACCAATGTACATCAGACCCTATGAGTTGATGTCAGTAACATTTACCACAAGTAATTATTCAAAATTCTTTTTAATAGATTTTAAGTCCCAGAGCAACCTTTACACGAATTCCAGACTTTCCTAAACAGCAGATATTTTACTTAATTGAAGGCTTTTTATAACCTAATAACCACACATGCTTGTGTAAGCATTTTCAATGACCTTATGCATTTTATTTCTGGTATAACTCTTCTAGTTTCAGCACTAAACTTTCTTACGACCACCTTCTAATATTAAGAACTCTAATATAACAACTCACATCTCCACAAGGTAATGGAAGTTTCTGGACAGCACACTTGTTTAAACCAGCATGCCAGGTGCAATGCCACCAGTAGCGTAGCCAGTAACAATGAATTACTGGGTTTTGACCAGCTTCAGAAACATTATATTCTAGTTTCATTCAATTTCTGTTTCACTGCCCCATTCTCTGTGAGCACTGATCAGCTGATGCACATCCTGACCCTTGTGTTGGAGTGGACACAAGCATGTCCCCGTGCAGCCTCTCCTGATGGAAGGGACCTGCTGCAGAGGACCCCATGGAGATCCTTTGCTGTCACCTGGAGGACAAACTCCTCTTCCAGGAATGATGAGGGCATCTCTCTCAGCTCCCAGCACAACGCCTGGGTGAGGTTCTCCACAGCTTCCTTGTGCTGGCTTAGTGGCAGATGTCTCTCGGTCACAGAATTCTGCCAGCATTCAACAGAGATAACCCTTAGAGATCATCACAAAGGAGTCACAGAAACTCATCCTGGGCTTTTTTGCTTCTGTGTCATGCCTATTTACACACCTACATGTCAGCCTCTGCTCTCATTCAAATCTATATGTTCATTTTAATTTATGTGAAGCAGCAGCTGAGGAAATAATTTTTTCCTAGCATCCAAAAATTTAACAATTCACCCCAAAAACATACCACTTTATAAACACAATATATTTGCTCAGAGATCTTCAGACTCTAATAATTAAAAACAAACAAGCAAACAAAAAAACCCACCAAAACACCCCTCCCCCCCCCAAACACAGATGCATGCAGACATCTTCATTCCTGCTTGCATTTGGAGACAAAATCTTCAATCAAGAAATGCTAGATTTCAGTGGCACTAACCAGTCGATTTGGTGGTTCTCCTGTTACACTGTGGAATCTGTGCCTATTCCTGTCTTTTGAGAAAGAAAGTACTTAATATAGATATATAAAAAAAGAAAGCTCCACAACTGAGGAGAATGGTCTAATGACTGCAGAGCAATCTTCAAAATGTTTGTGCGTGAGGCAGATAACAGGGTTAAAAGTGTATCACACCAATGTACCCTGGAGGTATGAAAAGATCCAGCTTTGTATGAAAGTCCTCAGTAACTGAGGACATATATAAAAGTTAAGATAGGTTTGGTATTACTTACTCATCTCCTTTTCTAGCTTAAAATAAGATTCATAACACTGAACAAACATTTCCCTGACATCTTGGCACATAAGACAAACTATTCTAAGAGAAAAATATATTATGAACAAAGTGAAAAAATACAGATATAATCAATCATACTCAGTTACAATTTAATTCTCTAGCACTCAGTCTTCTTCTTTGCCTCTCCCCCGGTGTTGGGGTGATTATAAAAATCTCCAGCACATTCAAAATCAACAGGAGATACTTTGGGTTGTATTGGAGGTCTGACCAATGCAGGATTTTCCAGGAAACAAACCCAATACACAGAATATTGCTGTTGAAATTCTAACTACAAATTCTAACTAACTCTGCTTTCTCAGGCAATGTTGGATCTCTAATAGAAAATCCAGTAGACAGATTTCTTCCCCATCAAAATCCCCTTACTTTTCTTGTGATTCCTTACTCTCTTCTGGGCCAACTGATTTGGAATCAACAAATGTTGTTTCAGAAAGTATACAAAAACCTAATTAATAGGTATATAAATCAAGAATTGGAAAAAGAAATTAACAAAATTAAATAAGACCACACTTTACTGAAAATATAGAACTAGGAGACTAATGCATTTTCTTGGGTTACATCATTTAAGGGATTTAAACACAGCTTGAAAGCACAGTTCTTTCTGCAATTCTTTACAGGATTCCAGTAATTTTACCCCACAACTCATAAATTTTCCAGATTTCAAAATCTGTATATCTAATCTTTTGAATTACTGCCACCAATAAGGGACTTGAGGATAAAATCATCTTCTGCTGGACTTATTTGTGATATACTGCTTTCTTCATACAGAGGCCAAATGCTCCCATATAACCACAGTGTGGGAGACCCACTGCCCTACTGGCACAACACAGGAAGGCTCCTATTTCGAACACTCTTCAGTAATAAAGAAATTCAGAGAAGTGCCATAACTGTATTATTTCCAGCCATTTCGTGGCAAACTGGTTTTCTATTGCTTCCATTCAATTCTTTGCCCCAAAGTGCTTTCTTCATGAAGGTCTTAAGAAGATTACTGCATACTGAACCTTCCTCTACGCTGCTCTTCCTACTTCAGAGAGATAACAAGGGAAGAAGAGGGGTGACAGAGAGTACCAGAAAAGTCTGTAAGATTTTCCAAAGCTTGCTGAAATTATTTTTCCCTGAAGAGAGTTTCCAACCTCATTTCACCATCCTACCAGTTTCCTATAACACTATGTCAGCCAAGTAGAATTGCCTATTTTGCACAGGAACCACCTTTATATCTCAGTCTCCAGCACTTTTTGACCCTGCCTTTTCATGCACTTTCAGTCAAAATATCATTTTAATTTCAAAACAGTCAGAGACATCTTGGGAGATCAGACTCCTCTGTGCAGAATACTTCAGGCTTTTGAAACAGTTTTGTCTCCAGCACAATTCAAAACTCTATCGGTATAAAAAATTAGTATCTCCACCAAATACCACCAAAGAACCTCTGCTTGGCCAAGTGCCCCAGAGATGTGGGGCTTGGAAACCCCCAAGCTGTACCACTGGGTACCTGACAGGAGAACCAGTGAAACAAATTGTCTGGAGTAAGAATAAAGACAAAAGCAAACCTGGTTCACAGGCACCCAAGTGCACTCGGGCTTCCGGGTGTTCTCTCCAAGTCCAGCCACACAAGGGGAAGAGGTTACTGTTTCCCAGGATTTTCCTACCTGAGCACTCCCTCACTCATTTAAACAAAATTTAAACAATCAAGCTCGTTATTCCCCATCCACCCCTTTGATTTGCCAGCATTGATTTTGCAGGACAGGCCTTAGGGAGCACTTGACCAGGAGCTCAGCTGGGGTAGCAGCCTCTGGCAGAGGAGCTGCAACAACCTCTTTCATCAAGTACAGTGGTCCCAGGAGAAAATATCTATTTGTGGCTTCCACTGAATCAGAACTATCTCTGCATAACATTTTGGTTTTGACTAAAAATCAATAAATTCTGCTGAGTAGGTGTTATATTGATTATTTTTTCCCTAACCAGCTGTACAATTGCTAAGAAACTGATGCACTGTCAGACATTTCGGTGACTAAGTAATGAATAATTGGCATTTAATTCAAGCAACTGTCACAGTAGACAGTCTCTGAAAGCCTGTTCACAGTAAATACTGGGTTTGGGTGGGAAGCTGCAGGTACAAATATTCCCAGTGTGAGTTTCTTGATTCTTTCTGCTTCAGTTACTGCCTCCAAAAACCCCATCTCTCCTTTACCTATATTGCAGCATTTTAGTACTGTGACATTTAAATCCTGTGGGATTTTCAGCCTAAAATTTTAAATCCCACAACACTTGCCTGCAGAGGTCTTTATAACAATACTTAAATGTTTGATTCTGCCTAGAGAAACATCTAGTAATAAGCTTATCGTGTGATAAAAGACTACTGGCCAATTCTCCTCAGATCAAGTTGCATATGCTACAGCCATTGATATATTCCACAGCTAGTGCCCACAACCAAATTTGTGGCATCATTTGAAACTTCCAAAGAAGAGCAAAGAGACACGGAATTAGAGTTTTGGCTCTCTGAAGCCTTCAAATTCACTTTCCCAGGAATATATTGGTTTTAATCAATTTCCTTTCCCTGAAAGGAAAAAGTGTTTCATGACAAAAAAAAAAATGTAGTATTGCATTGGAATATGAGTCCAAATGATTATGTGAATTATCTCTCCAGTTATACCTTGCATGAAAGAAGACGTGAAATGGAAAAAACACCCAAAACACCAGAACCACACAACCTATGTATCTCTTAGTTGAAATGATTAATAGTTCAAATTCATGTAAAATATTTAGAATGAAATAGTCCTTGCATGCAACAGAGCAAACTTGGTAAGGAAGAAGACTCTCCAAGTTTCTTAACCCGAGACAGTTGTCTGCCACATATATCCAATCTATCCTAGGGCATAAAATTTGCGTCCCTCCAGTTTCTGTAAGAATTAACAAACCTCACTACTTAGGGCGAGACACTGGTCTCACTCCACGCACACCTCCTCATCTCCATTATTTTTACTGCCAATGTTTGCAGCAGTTCATTGTAGAAAAAGCTATTAAGAAACAACTGCTCATTTCCTTTTAGCTTGTAAGGTAATTAGACTGGCAAAGCAGTTACAGTGTTAATTTATCCCTGGCAGATAAATTAACTGGTTCTTTGCAGACACTGGAGGAATGACTCACATCATGAACGCAGGTTTATTAACCAGAGTCTTTCCCTCTTTCCTGCCTCCCACCTTCTCTTTTGGGCATAAAATTGAGACTGGGAGGTCAGTTTCACTGTGTTTCATAATATTTTCATGGATTGTCTCTGTTTTCTATCCCCAGTCCCAGGGTTCAGCCTCACCAACATTTGGGAGCGACGTCTGCTCCCAGTGCAATTGGATCAGCTCCAGCGAGAGCCTTAATCCATTCATCGTTTTCCACAGTCATAGCCATCAGCTAAATATCAGCAATACCTTCTACACCGCAGCAGCTACTCTGCCAGGAATGTTATTAGGATCTGATTTTTAGGTGTTTTTACACAAAACACAGCTAGGAAAATTCCCTACAGACTGAAATTAGAGGGCTGGGTCCTTCAAGCACTCATTCACACAAGCAGCCCTTACCTGCAGGCTTCATCAATGGCACTATTCACGTGAGATTTTATGGGTTAGAGGATTAGACACTGTATGTAATGTCTCAGGCTGAGACGCAGCCCCATACCCACACAAGGCTGAAAACAGACCACACAGCACAGTTCTTCTACCCTCTCTCCATCACCAGCTGAGAGATTCAGAAATACAAATATATTTTTTAAAGTTGCTCTTTAAATCCTCAATTTCATCATCACTCAGAAAAATCCAACTGCTTGGGATATGTTTGCAGACTCCCTTTAAGCCCATCATGATGAATTCATCCTTCAAACAGGCCTGTGTTGTAAACTGTGGTAAATGAATTGCTGCTAGCCCTATATAACCAGTGAATTCATTTTCTAGGCTTGCCATTATGACCTGTTTCAACAAGACTTACATTCAGTTTTTACGGGTATTATGTTAATATGTTTATATAATTTTTTTCTTATACGAATCCCAGCATTTTTAAGGACCTCCATCATTGCAAATACCCCTTTATCTTTGTCACGGGATCCCTGTTTATCTGCAGGCCCTTTGGCTCAGCAAAATTAACCTCTTGCCACATCAAGAAAATTTCAGGTTCTGTTGTTTTTTAGGTTAAACAAGGTGCTATGGCAACTCCAAGTAGAACCTGTTATGCTGGCTCAGGTCTGCTGGCAAGGTATGCAAGTTTCAGGTGCTCACTTAAATTAAGAGGGATGATGAAGGAGGCACCTTAACTCTCTCTAATCCTTGTGGGAATAAAACTCTTAGAGCCTGCATTTTGCTGGTGATATTACCATGGCATAAATATTAATTCTTGGTAAGTTAAAATCTCGATTACCGTGTCTGTCAAATGACATCTGCACCTCATCTGCTCTTGGAGAAGCTTCTGTAATAAAGACACTGCTGTGGGATCTTCTCAGTCCATACACTGCTCACTGACACCAGTGCCATGCCAGGCACAGCAGATCTCTGACCAAACTGCTCCACCCTAAATTAGGCCGAGGGAAGGAAACACAAAATCCCATTCATTATTCACAGAAGAGCACTGGGTGCTGGTATGGGCAGTATCCTGGCTGGGAGAGCCCTTTCCAGACCACCTGTGTGTGCTCTGTGGGGTCCAGCAGCAAACCGGTCTCTTCAACACACAACAGCCTAACTGCAAATCCAAACTTCCTAATACTCTCATCCCTGCCCAGAAACACTGGTACAACCAGTGTTAAAGCTTTCTGCCCTACTCTGATACCTAATTCCACCCCCAAATTGTAGTGCTGTTGACCTTAAATGCTAAAACAACCCCAACCCTTAGTCCCTGCTGTTAAGATAACTTGACTGCTAACTTAGCCTACATGTGCTTTTTATTTGCTCATTAGCATCAACAAGAGAATTGGCAACAAATGAGAAAAGAAATGACACTGACTATAATGACCTACAGTTCAATTAAGAAAAAAACCTAAACTATTAAGAAACAGGCTCCAAAAAGTCACAGTCATTTGGCATGCTAGATCATGCTGGGGTAACAGGATTACCACTTGCAGTGGGATTAGGGATAGGTTAAGATTTATGGTTTAGGAAAGCAGGGTGAAGAGCTTGATTTGTGCTAAAGAGAAGGTCATACGAACAGGGCATGGGGTGAAAGGTTTTACTTTAGCTTTGAGGCTGAGAAGGATTTAGGGTTACTGCCAGTAAGGTCCAAGCTTTGCAGATGGCTCTGAAAATTGCAAGGACTAGTGTAAGACCTGTGTGTGAGGACTAAAGCCTAAGTCAGGTGTAAGCAGGTCTCATTTGCCTGTGTGCTGGCAGGAGGTAACAGGGGCAGCAGGGATATAGACAGGATGAGAAGCAAGGGAAAACTGTTGCTGTTCCCGGGAGGGATGAGAGGGCTCCCCTCTTGCTGATGAATTAGGGAAGGTTTAAAACATAGTGTGGAAGATGGAGGAGGTGGTTGTGTTGCCTGCTGCCCTAAAGTAGCAGGAATATCAGGGCAGAGAATGGCATGTGTTGTGTTGGTCCGTGTAGGGCTTACTGGCATCAGACTAAGGATATTACTGTGTAAGTCTACAATAGATTTTTAAATCAGAGCTACAAAATGCTTTTAAAGCTAATGCACTAAACATTCCCACATACCACGCACTGGGCTGTACCGTAGGCAGCTCTGGTGCACACAAACAAACTCCTTTCAGTCAAAACAAATCTGAGAGGCCACTTCCAAGTGTATTCTCACTCTTTAAGAGGCATCTGGGTCTGTAAATCTGTTTTGCTAATGCCCCAAAGCCTGCAGGACAGTCTGTTGTTGGAGATTCCTAAGCAGGTTTTAGCAGCGGGTTGCCAGCTGCAATGGGAGGTATTGTTATTCACGTGGTATTGTGGGTCCCAAAACAACCTGGCTAGATAAATTGCTATGCAAAGACCTGAGAAAAAGCTGACCTTGTACGAGAAAAGGTCTTACTTGTATTTAATCTAGCTCAGTAAGAACATAAACTGGATAGAGGCAGTTCAGAGACTGTAGCAAGTTAAAAGAAATAAAAAATCAGAGTAAGATATCCATAGTCGATGCGATAAAACCTCTGGCTGGGTATAAAAAACAGTTTTGCATAGTACAAAGGAACTTGTAAAGAGAAATTGATGAGAAAAGATGAGTGGTGAGGAAAACGAAAGAGAGATTATCAGCATCCAACTTCATGGAGCATTGCCAGAGCCTGAGAAACAGCACAAGAACCTGGGATACTCTGTGATGATGCAAAAAATCTGATCAGCCCTCATTTATCTGCAGTTTTTCTTGTTTCTAACAGATGCAAAGTTAATCTAACATGTCCCGTAGTTGTTGGTGATCAAGTTACCCCCTAGGTGACGGGTGGCTCTGTGACACTGTATTTGCACTTTGAAGTGTGATGGTACTGCAACAGCTCTTCCTCCCTGTAGGGATTCTCTTGCGCCCTCTCCAAAGAGTTGGCAGCTTTTGGCTCATCTGCCTGGCCCAGCTGGTGAGCCACAGAGGCTGCAGCACGCATGGACACTGATGTAGCTCTGCATGCCCCCAGCCAGGCACCAGTTGGACTGGATCCCATGAGAAGCACCATTATTTTCCAAGATCTCAAGGAAAACAAATACCTGGGTAAGTTCTTACTCATTTTCTGCTCTCATTACCCAAAAGTAGAGAGGCCGGACAACAGCTTCAGAGATCTTTAATACAAAGACTCCCAGGAACTCATTGTCCTTGTCTTCTTCCTGAAGCAAAAGAGTGTTCAAGAAGTCTGGAAGCAGTTAATCTTGGGTGTTTTCCTGCAACAGCTGCTGTGTTTAAAGGATTGAGCCCACCATTCTCACACATCTTTGGCCGAAGAAAAGCTCCGAGGTAGGGAACCAACCGTGGTGTCACTTGTAGGGCAGGAAAAGTCTGAGCGGGAACAGAGCTAAGACAGGAACACAGGCAGCAATGAAGGCAAGGCTCATTTCTGCATGGTCCACTGATATGGAAAATAGATGTGGCCAATCAAGGAACAGAATAACTTACACTTTTTTTCTTTTTTTCTTGTCCAGGTAGTTATTTCTGGCTTATTGTTAGGTTTACAGCTAGAACTGGTGCTGGAGAGAGGGTTGCAAAGTACAGGTGACCAAAGGTTAAAGTAAATTAGAAGGCACTCTGAATTGGAATAAGGATGAATGCTGAAAATAGATTGTTGTTGCTGTGGCAGGAATCTCTCTGGCCCTAAACAACTCTCAGTTCAGGATGAGCTTAGATGTGGAGCTCTAAACTGGAAGGATCAAATTGCTAGGACATTTTCTGGGTCCTGCTTGGTTTTTCTTTTTTTCAGTTTCTAGAATATTTGTGGAAAAAGGTCAGGCTGCTTCTTATGGTTGCAGTTACTGAGAGCAGGAGCAGCTTTGTCACATCACATGCAGAGGAGTGGGATGGAATTCATGTTGAAAAGAAACTGGCTTAAGGCTAGTTGAAAGTTCGTCTCTAAATGAACTTTAATGATCTAAATGATGATAACTTAATGAGCTAAAATGATCTTTATATCTCTTGAAAAATTATTTACATTTAAGATTAAGACTGGAGAGTGGATGACAGTTATGGAAAAGGGGCTGAAGGTCTCAGTTTAGTGATGCAAGGGCCACTGCTGAGGATGAGATGTGGGGCCATGTGTGCTTTCTTTGTTACTCTAAGTTTGGGGGAGAGCTGCAGAGAAGAGACAGCTCTGGGCTACATAATTAAGACAAGATTCAACTGAAGAGCTGGTTGGATTCACAGATACTAAAATGCCTGTGGACTGGACTGCTACCAATAGGAAAGTACGACCTTTCTTCTTGTTTGGATAAGTTGTTTATTATTATTAAGCCTGTGGCCAAGGTTTGTGGTTAAGGTTCATTTACAGAGAGCAGAGACTAGAGGACTAGGATCTTGTTAGGCCTAGGAGATTAGGATGAGGACTGATACCAAAAGGAAGCAAACTCCTTATACTCCTTATCCATCTGCTACTGGGATGTGTCTCTTGGTACAACTACTATCAGGAGTGTGGTTACTGCACAGCAGTGGTGGGGAAACAATTCCTCTCTACTATTCACTGAAAAAGGCTCGCTGACAAGACATTGGCTTAGACTAGTCCTGCATACTGAATATATATAGTTCAAAATACGAAAACTTTTTACTTTATTCCCACCTGTAAAGTTAGGCTTTGGTCTTACCACAGAGAGGCCTATCTGCAAACAAACAAACAAACCCAAAGTAAGACGTTCTTCCCTTCTAGCAATGGTTCTCACTGTGAGAGATTAAGCCTTGAAGACTTTAGCCATAAAACCTGAAGTCTTCAGGACCTGCTGTTAGTAACTGTACCAGTCCTAGCACAAGGTAGATTACTAACCCTTTACACACACACAGAAAATCAATTAATAAAGTGTACACACACATGCATCCTTTATATATGTGTGTATAGCCTTCTGAAGAGGTCGAAGTAATATGAAGACGGTTCAAAACCACCAAGATTTTTGCACAGCCCTTCATCCTAGACAGAGTCTTCATGTTCTCAGATTAAGCCAAACTTGTAAGGGCCTGGTAGCCAAAAATCCAAATTCAGTTGGAATAGTTTTAGACCGGATTAAGAGGCTACAAAGCCTATATCTATTTGATTCCTAGACACAGCACCTCTAAGGAGTCAAATAGTCAAACTAGTATTTCAGGCTCTGCTGTTTCCAACCGTAAAATTGATCATATCTTTGAAACCCTTCTGTAGACTGTAGAGAAGCATTAAATATTCTTGCCTCCTGGCACAAGCCCGTATCTTAGTTCACAGTGCCTTCTGTATTGCACCTTTGTGCATTGATCTTCTGATCCTGCTGTCTATTTCCCTAATGTGATATCTGGCCATAGTTTGAGTCCCAAGATACTTATCATAGCTTGAAAAGAGAATGAGCTCTTACCCTCTGGCTACCAGTCCCAACCCTAAACTGCCACAAAAATATCTACTTTCCATCAGGCCTTGCTAGCTGTAACCTCTGCCTTAGCTGAAGGCCACAGAAAGACACAAAATAGGCTTCTCTTTTGCAACCAGCCCATAATGGAGGCCAGAGCGACATTCCTTCTATAGATGAAAGCCTCCTTATCCAACTCAGCTGTCCATCACCTTAAGGGGAGGCTAAACTTAACTCTAACCCCTGAAACTGCCATTGCAGCCCCACTCCAGTCTCCCTTCAAAAGTAATTTTTGACACCCGGAAATACCTAACATTTGTATCTCTGATGGATCTGAACAGTAAACAAAGCCAAAGCATATCCTCAGCTACACCCCAGTTGAACACCACCCCACATATGCTTAACATTACTAATCTGTCCTTTTCAGGCACCATTCCTTGGTTCTAAACATGAGCGCTTGGCCAGACCTAGTGATGAAACAACCTCTTGAGCACTCATCTTCCAAACCCAGACCCTGTTCTCAGCTCCAACACTGGCACCAAACAAAGCTCAGTGACTGCCAACATCTTCACAAGGATTTTTAGTGTCTGTCTCCTCCTAGAACCAGCCTTATATACATCACTGTAAGCCTTGTAAAGTCTATCAGTGGAAACAAACTACTATGCCCCATACATCCAGAGCCACAGACTGGCAGTATTTTTGGAATATGAAGATGCTATAAGCTACATTATGAAAGCCAGCAGATTCTAACTTGCACCAAAACCAAGCGCAAATCTGTGATTCTGTCTCATCATCACCTTCAGCAATAGTCCAGTGAGTTTTGCAGGGTAAGCAGTAAAGCTGAGCATTTGGTACTTCATAGTTAAAAATCTCAAACCCGATACTTACGTTAATGTAGTCAGAGACCCCTCACAACAGATATGCTCCAAATAAGGCCTCCTGGAAAAAAAGGTTTCTTGTGGGGGATGATGACGAAACAGATGTCCAAGCAAAGAAAACTCAGCACAGCTGCCTACTAGAGGGATTCTTTGCACCTGCATGTGGTTAGCATTGACTTGGCATCTGAGGGAAAAGGGGTGTTGCAGGGTTTCACAAAGTGGCTTTGCTTCTCTTGAGTTTGCAGTGCAAATATAGGCAGTATCATAGGGCATCTCAGCACTATCACAGTTTAGGTTGTTTTGGTGTTTGAAGCCAGAGCGATTCCCAAACATTTTTGTTATTGTGGTTGCAGGAAAAAATTTGAAGTCACAGATGATGGGGCACAATTCACTTGAAGTCAGATCTAGATAATTACACTGCAGATGTCAAAACACCCTGGAACTCCTTTGTATCTGATGGAGGGCAACAGGTACTCGGAAGGAACAATTCCTCTTGAGCTAAATTTCAAAATCTACTCTGAGATGCCATGAATCACACTCATCATGAACCTATTACATTTTCAACTGTATCTCTGTGAAGACAGCTGAAGGTGAATAATTCATACGTAGACACCTACATTTAGTCAGATAAATCTTTTCAACATCCTTACTAACCTGGAAATCAGGATCTTGAATAATCGGCAAATTTCCATACATGCTGCCTTTCTGGCATTATGATTTATTGCTTCATGAAAAGGACTTTCAAGGGGTATAACATGACAGGGGATTTCTTGTATCTATTCTAAGGAATTTTTTTATTATTATCTTCACTTCAGAGTTAAATCCACCTGTGAACTGAAAGGGAATTCTGTCTATTTAAATGTTTGCAATAGTTAAAAAATTTGTTTAGGTCTGCTGGTCAGGTGACAAAGACTGGCCTAGCAAGACTGAAACCCAGCAGAACAGTGAAAATTTATAGTGTATGAGCATCTGGACTGGGTCTGTTTCCTCTCACCTCTCAAGAACCAGAGGTAGGAAACTAGGAGATCGCCACTACCAGGAGTGGTTTTGTTTCTTAAAGTCACCTTTTGCAAATGCTCCAGCATCTGGAAATTGTAAAACTGTTCCTCTGCTCTTCACTAGAATTCAGTCAACTGCTGTATGTAATACACACTTCTTACACATTATACTTAATTACTTTCCTGAAAAGAGCCATCTGCAACACTAAGATCAGGGCTTCTCAGATGATTACAGAAAGTAATTTTTTTTATGCTCATCCTTTCCCAGACATGGTTGATTAAATGATGAGATTCAATATAATGTATGGGGGGAGCACTGACTGCTCCTCCTTGCACAGTGTCTGATTACAGGACATGCAGCTGTAGGAGTGATCGGTTTCTGAGTGTGAAATTGGTGCCCATTCATTTGCCACGGACCTTTCAAGAGGCTGATTCACACAAATAAGTACAAGTAATGCAGCGATATTTCAACTCCATTATTCTACCAATGGCATGTAATTTCACTGTCAGTGACAATTAAGCTAGCCAACTGTATTTTTATTTAGTCCTTATTACCCTAGCACAGCTTTTTGCTGACTTTGCCACCAATTTAAAGTCCACATCCTCTCCAAAGATTGTATTAATATCATCATACACAATGCTCCAAGCCGTACTATCTTACTGAATATTCAAAGGGGAGGGTGTTTGTATGAGTGATTACCTGTCACTGAAGCCGAGAGTCACACTCCATTTAATATCCGGGAAGCAGAATTAGCTCCCAATGAATATTCAAAATGCTACCCGTAAAACAAATGCTATGACTATGTGAGTTGCTCAAATGCAGCTTGAGCAGATGTACCTAAGCTGGCTGGATCAGGCAGGAGCCACATGTAAAACACCTGAAGTAATACTGAAGACAGCACAGGCTGCAAAACCTTCTTTGGCTGGGGGTAAATGACTTTACTTCAAATCCATGCTGCCTTGGTTATATTATCAGGTATGCCCGATTAGCTACCCTGAAGCTGAATTTATCTTATTTCTGCCTTCCCATCCCAACCTTCTTCTTTTTTTTTTTTTTTCTAGTTTAAATGGATTAAATGAAGAAAATATGAACTAAAATAGTTTAACTGTTGTACTGTTAAATCAGGGCCAATGGTCATTGAAGAACTGATGTCCTCTATTCTAAACACCCATGTTTTTTCTTTCAGAAGAGAAATCAATCTATTAAGAAGAATTTTAAAGTACCCTTGGAGATAAGGTGGACTTCTCCATGTTCGCTACATACAAGAGAACTTTTCTGGCTGATAATGATAAGCAGGAAACATTTCCTCTTCCCAAACCCTTCCCAATTTCAAACTACTCTCCAGAGGTAGGTAGAGACAGAGCAACTTTGAGATAACCTGTGGAGTACAATATGGAGCTTGTGAGCCCGAAAACCAGCCATTATTTTATCTTTTAAGATTGCCAGAAGGATTTTAAGAGATAATTACTTTAAAATCGCTCTAAGGAAAGCAAGGTTAAAATAAAAGCAAACTAAGAAAATAAAAACATCTGTTTACAAAATACTAACAAACAATACAGGAGAACAGTTTTTAGGAGAAGACACAAAGGAAGAAAATAGTGTAAATATCCACCTAGAGTTTGGATGATGCTTAAGGATGCCAGGGCCTCCTAGAGCTGTATGACGGCAATCAGTGATAGGCAAGGAGAGGAGCCAGGGCACTTCTTCTATGGGCCAGAGAATGAAGTGTAAATAAGGAGAGGAAAAAGACTAGAACACAAGCAACAGGCAAAGGCCTGGGCTGCAGGGGGAAATCCTGCTTCCATTCTATAAATGGATACTGAAAGATGTCAGAGTACTGTGTACTCCTCAGACAGAGCTGCTGTGAAGCAACCTCCAGACTGTCTACCATGTTACAGAGACAGAGAGACCTTTAGAGTTAGCTCTAAGTACACTGAGATGTTACACTGGTTATTTAGACTGGGATTTTTCTCTGTATTCAAGACCCATTAGCAAACCACTTCTCTGTTTCGTTCTGTGTATAATGGAAATTAAATTACCATAATCAGGTCATGGTAACAAACATTTTGGTTTAGAGCAAGTGCTGAGGTAGCAGGTTATTACCTTCTTCAAGCGAGAGTTCCTGAAACATTTATTTACAACATATTGATTATAATTTTCAAGGAAGTGCTGATTACAGGTTCAGCAGGTTCTCTTTATTTCATGCTGTGATCTGAAGAGATGCCTTCTATTAAATCTCCATGCAACTAACTTTCAAACAGTCTGCCAGCATCTTTAGTGAATACACCCCATTTCAATTTCCCTGCTTTGGGGAAAAGCACTGAAGTGCCA
Source organism: Falcunculus frontatus (assembly GCA_013398115.1). Classification (NCBI taxonomy): domain Eukaryota; kingdom Metazoa; phylum Chordata; class Aves; order Passeriformes; genus Falcunculus; species Falcunculus frontatus. The sequence goes on along the minus strand of VZRV01008972.1, from coordinate 1,193,895 downwards.
GGGCACTTGTGTGGTTCAGAGATTATCATGATAATCATGAAATAACTTGATGTTAACTTATATCTCAAAATCTCTTAGCACAAGCCAGGATAAATACTTTCATTTTCTTTCGTGGTTATTTGCAGAAGCCAAAAGTAATAAGGCAGTTCAAAGGTTTTTTAAAGTCAGAAATGAAAGAAACATGTTTAACTTAATTAATGTCTATACATCTATCAGACAAGCTATACCTATTTGTCATTTTCTTGCATCCCTCAAGATATGAGCTCAAGAGGGACTCTCAAGTTCTTGACCCTATTATTTTTTTTCCTTTCAATTTCCAGGTCCCTTCTTGAAGTTCCCCTGAAATTCTGTTTGCAAATCTCTCCCTTGCCCTCGAATCATACTGTTCCGCACTTCATTCAAGAGGTAATGTGTGTCCCAAACCCTCGCCTTGATGGTAATCAGAGAAACAGCTATTTACAGCCTGATTCAAGACACATTGTCGCAGTCATACAAGAGGACACCACTACTGGGTGGTTGTGTAACCACTTATCCTGCAGTGTCTCTAGTGCCAGTTATCTGGATAAGCACAGCAGCCCATCTCCTCACATCAGTGGGGACCATTTCTGCAGGGCCATGCTTCAGGTCTCTTACTCATATTTTTCTTCGGCCTTACACAGTCATGGTAGGATCCTCTTTCATGTAAAAGTATTTCCCCCACTTCACTATGAGCTTTATCATAGCTATTCATCTAGGTCTTTTTTACATATCATTTTAATAAGAAAACAACTTAGTGAGTAGTATCATTTTACAATTCAAGAAGGGTGTTGAGAGAGAAAAAGCAGCGCTTAAAGGCAAAGTGGCAAAATGCCATTAAAAGTTAGAATTTGCATTTGCTTTCTAGAGAATATAATTTTTAAACTATACAGCTTTAGATTCTACTTTAAAATCTCTTCAAAATTTATTGCTTTTTAAATTCTATCTATGCTTCATTGTCTTATTTAAAGTATAAAAACTGAAACTATTTGAATTTGTGGAAACACTAACATTATTAATTTTCTTTTTTTCCCCTATGCACTACTACATTCACATTTAAATATGAGCTTAAACCAAAAATGCATTGGAAGTGAAAGGCAGCTGAGCATTCACCCTTGAAAACTGAACAGAACTGCTTATAGATAATTTAGAAGTACATGCATATTATGTTTGGCTTCCTTGGGAGTTATCAGAGAGATGCCAGCTCGTTTGCCAACTATTTCAAAGTAATTTAATACATAATGCATTGTAAATGTATGACACAGTATGTGGAAAAACTGGCATTTCGGTAGTCAGTTACTATCTAAAGGAAGAGGAAAGAGAAATTATGACAACTGCTTGTCAAGACATTTATTCCAGTGACATCTGCCAATGTGGAAATGAAAAAAGAGCAGCATCAATGGGGTGTTCTTAAGATGTGATTTAGAGTGTGGGAAGTGATGACAAGTAGTAGAAGAAATTTTCTTCCATTAATATTCCTAATTTTTTTTTTAAGACCCACGATGCATTGACTTTTACTTTAAGCTGGAATACATTTTATTGAATAAAGCCTTCTGCAGGCTTCAGATGAGATTCTCAGTCATGCACACTGCACATCAACCCATCCTTCTGACCAGCTGCCCTGAGTTACTCCACAGAGATTGCTTGATAGGAGTTTTCCAGCACGGGCCAAAAAATATCACAAATGTTTCTGCACCATTAAGGAAAAAGAGAGAATCCCACAGTATCTCCTGCCTTGTCCCTGCTTGGTGTCTATACTGGTCCTGATGATGGCAGTGACAAGGAAGAAGACTCTTCCTGAAGAGGTGTCCAGGAGGTGACTGGAATAACTTGTCAAAACCTAGAATATTCAACTGTGAAAGTAAATAGCAAATGGAATATATCAGCCTTTGCATGGCAAATACAAGAACTGACCTCTAGGAAATGAGAGATGGGTGATAGCTTTGGATGAAGTGACTGGCAGGTATGAAGAGTGCTGCAGTCTGTGATAAGTCCTGATGCACAGAGCCAAATCTGGCATTAGCTGTGCTGTTTATTTGTGAGAGTGAATGCAAGTCAGCAGATGAAATGCCAAGGTAGAGGGAAATGAGAAACACTGGACCTGTTCCTAATTCTTACTCTGTGCAAGTTCATCAGCCTTTGTACCACAATGTCTTTTTATATGAAAATGGGGGAATAGGGGGAAAAAAAGCCAACCAGCAAAAGATCTTCTCTTACTCTTCTTTATAAACCAATGAGATCTATGTAGGATCTTAGCAGTCATCTCAGGGCAAGAATCATCTCATATAAAACATTGAAAAAGAAGAAAGGCAGGGAAAAATGAAAAAATACATCATGAATGGATCTGTAACAAGTTGTTTTTCCAGCACAGCCTGTGACTATCATTTACAGATGACAGCTCTGTATCAGGATTCAAAATCCCCATTCTCAGTTGTTTTCTGCAATCTTCCTGGGTTGCTGGAAACAATGAAAACATTTGTAGTGAAAACCTTTTTTGCTTTTGCAAGGAAAACTGCACTTAACACCTAACTAGGACTCCTCTCTTTTGTTACTGCAACAGGAAAACAAACTAGACCTCCAGTCCTGCTGTACAGTACCAAGAATCCTCCTTTTTTCTCTGCAGCAAAGGTCCGAGGCATCTGCCACAGCCACTGAAAGTTGTGGCCCTGCTCATGAACCAGGATTTTAATCCCAGGTTGCTATTCCTGCAGCAAAGCTTGGCTGAACGTGAGGACACTGAAGAGGAAAGCCTGCAGTTTCCCCCAGGATTTGGCTTTCATTTACAGTTATGGGGTGCTTTTTTTCAGGTTTGTTTTTCAGCCTGTGTTTAAGGCTTCCAAGAAACAGATGCCCAAGGAAGTAGTATGGGTGTAGAGTTCAACTTGGTATAGCTTGGGCATAGAGGGAGTCACTAGCTACAGTGAACTTCATGCTGCTGCCCCCAGAGAGTGTCTGCTGAAGATGAAATGCACATTTAGGAACTCGGAAACAGCTACCTCAGCTGTAGGGGCTGCTCCATGGAAGAACTCTCACATGTAGTATGGTGGCATATCAATTTTAAGTCCAGCTTGAGTATTGGTTGCTGTAGCTCAAAACTGGTTTAATGTGAAGCATAGGTCGGGTGTTAACTTTTTAAAAAACTGCTGATTTTTTTGTTCTTCCACACCTGTAAGTATAAGAAGGCAGATCACCCCAGATTTGGTGGATAAAGATAAGGTAAGAAGGGGGAGGGGGGAGAAAATCTTTATAATACTTCTTTGTTACTCAGCTTCACATCTTACCTTCTTGTACACTTTCCCATAAGCCACTTATCAGTTGAATTTGTATGCTGTGACCTTTTAGCTTTAGCAGGGAGAAAAACAAAAGCTCTAGGCTTTCTCTGGCTCAGACTGTGAAAACTGGTGGACATTCAAACTTAATATACTAAAATTTTGGTTCCAGAGACACGCTGCACAGTACTTGCCAAATTGAATGCCAAGATAGTCACAGGGAAATTATCATTTTGACAGCACACTGTATAATGTCTGCTGGGGTGACTCCAGTTCCAGCAAGTCATAACTAGAGGCCACACGGTCTGGATGCACTCTTGTGTCCAACGTCTGTTTTCCACCAGGTCTAATCTCCAACGAAAAACAAAGGCAAAACACATTCATTGTTTTGGCATTTTTCATTATCTGAGGACTGGAAGAATGTTAATATAAGAACAGAAAAACAGTCACACTTGGGGATCTCACAGGTTTATGTTTTCCATTGCTCTGTCTTCATCAGCGGCCCACGCTGATATCCAAGAGCAGCTGTGTTTGCACTGAGCTTCCTTGGTGCATATCCCAGTCCACCATGCAAGGGTCTCTGGGGTCAAACCTGGCACCTCTGAATATTTTTTTTCAAGAATTTATCCAGTTGCATTTTGAAGAGTTATAAACCTCAGACAAATTCCTCTGTCAGAAGTTCCCCAGTTAATTTGCATGTTTCCTAAAAGTTACCTGTTTTGCTTGTTTGGAATGTGCCAAGTACAAGTTTTGTTTGAGAACTCCTAGCTATTGTGCTGCAAGATACAACAAGCATTTTTCCCTAGCCTTGTTCTTTGTACCCACTAGCAATATTACAAATATCTGCCAGACCCTCCCTCAGTCACCTTGCTCCCAGGTTGAAAAGTGGCTATTCAATCATTCCCTGTTTGCTTTCAGCCCTTCACTCCCTCTTCTCTGCCTTCCCCAGTTCTATTATACCTTTTCTGGGAGCTGGAATGAGGTTAGTGGAATACAACAGGAATATGCAACAAGAAAATGGCCAAAGCACCCCCCCCCCCCCCCCCCCCCATCTGTTTAGTTCCCACTTCCAGTTTCCTGGCATTGTCTACAACAACCCCAATGTCTCTTTTCAAAAATGGCAGCTCAGATTCCAACGCTGTGAAATTAGAAGCGAGTTTTGCCTCCCTTAATATTTATCTATGTTGAATTTTACCTGCCATTTCATCACATAGAATTAGGAGATCCTTCACATTTAGCCCTTACCTTCACTATCCTGAATATCTTACTGCTCGTTTGATCTCTTTGCCTGTCCAGACCTTTCACTGACCTTGAACATCACTCTCCCTCAACATAAAGCTATATTAATCTCTGCTGGCTGGAATTCAGCATGAAAACTATCCAGGACTCCTAACTTCTCTTTCCTCTTCATTTAGCTAGTTGTATATCTCAAAGATGAATGTCCGTAGCAGCCTGGTTTAAAGCCTTGTTGCATCCCTTTTGTTGGCTGAGCAGCTGGATCTCCTGTATCAATATCCCGGCTGAACTCTTCAGAAAACCAGCTCTGATATGTTTCTGAGGAAAAAGCTTTGTCAGTGTTTGCTCATCCCCGATATATCGTATTTACCCGTGTGTGCACTTTCCTTGGGTGCAGGTCCTAGTGATTTGCCTGCTACAGACATAGCAGATGTGTTTATCTATTTATCCATAGTATCCCAATCTCCTCTGAAGCACCTTCAAAAATTGGTGTCACAGTTAAAACCTTCAGTTCTCCAAATACATAAACAAGAGGTCATGGATCACAGTTAATTCAGTTCTGAGCTCCTGCAGAAAACACAGTGTGTTATTAATAAACATAAGCTCCCAAGTTCCCAAGACTTCTTGGAACATTTCAAAGGAATTTGAAGTTTCTGCTTTGTGCCTTACCAGACACTGTTTCTATCATTGTAGGTGCCTTTCATTAGGTGTTCTTCACTCTCTGCCACTTTCTCATTGAACTACTTCAAGCCCCTATTTGACCAGAGTATTTTTTCTAAGAAATTCACCTGTGTTACCAGAATCCGAATACTGGTACTTCTGTCTTGTGCTGCCCCAAGCTTTTAGTTTCTTTTCCGCTTTCCTCTTTTTTTGGCCAAAAATCAATTAAAACATTAAAAAATATTTAGTGCTTTTGAAAATACCCTGGCTAAGAACACTCACAATATTTACCCACCAACAAAGATTGTATGGGCAGCACCAGTAAATCACAACTTGACCTGAAGGAACCTAGAGTGGAAAGTGAAATCCATCAAGACTTTTAGAGCCAGCCTTGTAAGTATCAAGTCAAACTCCTAGCGTAATTGATGTCAGCTGGGATTCTGATTCACTGCAATCTTTTAATCTGAGTTTCTGCATTTAAAAGCCACTTTACAGCACCAGGATGATGCCAATCAATCTGTCCTTCCTATTCTGTGTACTCCTTGCTCTGAATCAGCAGTCACACAAGTGGGACTGTGTATTTCCCCATGTAAAGGACAGATATTGCAACGTTTTTTTAAAGAATCCTTTCTCAGTCCCATTTCTTATTTCCTAACCCCTGGGGATTATCTGGTATTCATGGTTGGTGTGTGGGTTGTTACAACCTTAGAATCAAAAGCAATATGCAACTCTAGTAAGACCAGTGGAGCTGACAGCCTTACAGAGCAGCAGTAAGTGTGCACAGACTACTTTGCCCAAGCTAGATCCACACTTCTCACCCCAAGAAATTCTGTGATTTCCCTCTTCCAAGGTTCAAACCCACTGGCTACTTATTCTGCAAGCCTGATCAGTGGGACTGGATTCTGAAAATCCCATTAGAGAAAAACAAATGTCAACAACAGAATTAGGGCCCTTTCATTTCTCCCCAGAAGATAGAAAACAAACATTGTAAATTGCCCATCAATTACTCAAATGCAAATACTTGAAGTTCTTTTCCCTGTTGCAATTATAGAAGTTGTTCCATGAAATAAAAGGTTATTAAGGCAATACTTGATGGCCTTATTCATAATTCCAAGCAAGCTTCATTTAAAATTTAAACCTGCCAGGCTGTTTGAATGTAAATCACAATGCTCTAGAGTATAAAAAAAAAAAGAATGAGAACACCATAAATTTCAAGTGTTTTCAGACGTGTCTCTTCCCATCATTTCTGTTACATCAGCTTTACCGCTCACTCTTTCTCTCTCAATTAGACCATTCAATATTCTTCTCGCAATGCTCTCAGTGTGGTTTTCCCATTCTTGGTTGAATAACTCTTCAAACACTACTGTGGCAGTGGAGGAGGGGTTGCCTTCCTGGAATCTGCTTACTTATCAGTATGGACATCTAAATGGCCTCAGAGCAAAAATTAATGCTATCAGGCCATTACAAAAGAGCCTTCTGGGATCTTTAGGCAAAACCTGACTGCAGCTCTGCATGCACAGAAGTGGTTGGTTGTACAGCCACTCTCAGTACAAGCACCCTTAATCCTTTCCTGTAGAAACTTTGGTCACAATTACAAAAGAGGCTGAGGTGTTTTTGTTGGTTTTAGGTTGTTTTATTTTTTTTAATGATGTTGTGAAAGGCAGAACTCAGTTTATGATTAACTTAGCCAGACTGTAGACCTTATCTCAGCCCATAATTAGCATGGCTATTTTTTAGAATACTGCCTGGTAGCAAGCCTGAACACACAAGTAAATAATTTCTCCCACTCTGAAGACTTTGCCAGCTTCACTTGAGAAGCATCTAAATTATTTGAGCTAAGAGATACCAGCATGTGAAAAGGACATGAAAATAATAATCCCCTTAATTTTTTTCTTTTGATCTCAGGAGCAGAAAGGTTTCCAGGAACAGAGCACGATAGGGTTCACCAGTTTCAGTCTCACATACAGCACATCTATAGCCGGAAAAGGTCTTTTGATAGGTTCCATGACAAATCAATAAGAATTGCTCCACAGGGGCTTCAGCAAGTACTGGAATAAATCCAATTAGTTGCTAGGTAAATGCATTTATTTTTGTCTTCTAAATCAGTTTTTTCTTTCCTGAGTGATCTTTCTGGACAAGGAGCAACATGAATGAACAAATGAATGCTATGGCAGCCAGGGCAATCTTTTGATTAAGGTAAGTGTGGGCTTCTTCTCACCTCTGCTGCTACATAATGATGAGGTGAACTGTGCTGTAAATATTGGTGCAAAATTGCTTTGTTTCTTCTGTCCAATTCAAATGAAATACAGAAACTGAAGACTGGCTGCAGAGTGTCTCCAGTGTGCATGCGAAGAGAACAATTAAGCTCTTTTACTGAAGGACCCCACGTTCAGGGCTCAGCCTCTAAAAGAAAGGCCTCGAGGATCAGAGATGTGGCTCTTTTTGCTCTATTTATTAACCAGCAGAAACATACAGACAAACAAAGGACAAAAACTACGTCCCACAAAGAAAAAAAAGAAGGACTGCTTTATGTTTTACTACTTAGAATAGTTATTATGCTGTAAGACAGAAAAATACTGTTTTTACAAGATAGCTGAGAAGTACCATGTAGGACCCAAATTAATTTAGTTTATCTGTAGATCAAGAAAAATATCTTTAAAATAGTTTAAGAAAGTTATTCTAATTCCCAAAGCAAGTACCATGAGGTCAGGTTTGGGTACAGTGATAAATATCTGCTCCTTTGCTCCAAATCATTCTACGCTGAATGACAAAAGGGATATGGATTGCAGGGGTTTTTCTGCCTGCCATGGTACTGCTACTGCAACCACATTAGTCCTTTTGAAGAACCAAGAACTTAATTCAGCTTATATGAAGAAGGTACAACTGGAAGCAAACACTGCATGAACAACAGCATACTTTGCTCAGGATTTTATTTTTTCTGTTAATGATCCATGAGATCCATACACATGTCCAAATGATTTTGAAAACTAGTTGAAATCAGTTGTCCAGCAGGGGGCCACAGAGATGATGAGGGGTCTGGAGCATCCCTCTTATCAGGAGATACTGTGGGTGCTGGGCTTGTTTAGTCTGGAGAAGAGAAGACTGAGCAGGACTCCCACTAATGCAGATAAGTATCTCCAAGGCAGGTGTCAAGAGGATGGTGCCAGATTCTTTTTGGTGGTGCCCAGTGACAGGACAAGGGACACTAGGAGTTCTACCTCAACATGAGAAAGAATTTCTTTACACTGAGGGTGGAACAGGCTGTCCAGGGAAGTTGTGGGTTCTCCCTCTCTGGAGATATTCCAAAGCCCCCCTGGACGTGTTCCTGTGTCACCTGCTCTAGGTGACCCTGCCATGGACTAGATGATCTCCAGATGTCCCTCCCAACCCTAACTATTCTGTGATTCTGTGTTTCTGTAGAACTAGTGAACACCTTCAAAAAAATGCCCTGTGGAAAATGAAAAGAACTTGCAGGATGCTACAGCCACTGTGCTACAAACCTTAAGTATGTCTTACCTTTACAATTTTATAAAGCCATTTTTCAGATGCAAAAATAATGGATATTCAATTCTATAGAGAGATTAGGAACATTATACAGAGAGCTTTTCTAGTAAGTAATACTACGTTTCACAACAGAAGACCTCTAAGCACTATGTTCAATTCGCCAGTTGAAATGCAGCCCCAGAGATGTGTGAGGTAGCATCCAGCACTTCTGTGATGTAGCCTCACTCATCTCAGTTCTTTCTAAGATCCAGACAAATTTCAGAACTCTCTGACTCACTGTCCTCAGAGAGGTATGTTTATGTCATCTCACACCCTGACTCCTTCGAAGGACATTGCCACATGGGCAGTGGTTTCAATGCTCTCGTTTTCAAACACCTCCACACTTGTGAGATGATGGCATTATGAGAAACGGAGCCAGAAGATGGAAAATGGAGTGACCCTCCTCCTTCCCGTGACACCCCCTTTCCTAACTGCTACGTGCAGTGGGCAAACCCGAGAGACCTGCATGGTGAAAGTGTGGGGATGACAAACATTTGTGGGAAGGTAATGCTCTCTAAAGTACCAGAAATGGTTTTTACTTTATTACACACACACACACTGGAAGACACTACGAACCAGACACTCTAGACACAAGTTTTAAATCATGATTTATATTGGATGTGACAGCAAAGCTGAAGATTAAGGCATCTTTCACACCTGACATATTTGCTGACTTGTGACAGTGAGAGAGGAGGAAGAGGGTTCCGAGACACAACAGGAAACCTATCTCATGCCAGATTGCTTCAGTATGGATTTTCTTCTTGGTCGTAATGAAAATCCTTCTGTTAACTTGTCAGAGACACATGATACCTATGTGGGGGTGGTCAGAGCACTTTGCCTCTTCTGCACGCACCAGAAGCATCTTCAGTATTTAGCAATAATGGTATCCTTGCTCTTGTTTATCCCAGTTACAGGACTACCAGTCCAAAGGGTAGCATGTCTGGCAAGCTAGGTAACAGTCTCACTGCCATCAGCATGGGCTGCATCTTGGAAAGAGTGCTGTACCACATCATTCATGACAGTTTGGAGGTCTGGTGGGTTCGCTACACGCACCAGGACAGAGGAAAGAAATACAAATGGCTCCTCCAGCTCTGTGTCCCTGGATGTGGGTGAGTAAGTCCTGGAAGTTTCCTTGTTTGCAGGAGAAATCTTACCAGAACTTGCCTCCAACTATTACTTACGCCACAGCTTTAATTACTCAGTTTTGCCATTAAGCCATGGGCCATCAAGTTTTAATGCAATCTTACATTGTTGATTAAAACGTTGTGTTATTTCCTGAATGTCAAACAACATATGACAATAAAGTAGGCATAAAAGATCAGGAAAACAAATGTTCAGCTACTTCTATACTGAATGCAATGCATAAATGACTGATCTTTGAATGCTTTTATATTTGCTCGAAGCTTTATAACATTAAAATTGACAATAGCAATTAGTTTGCCTTTCAGAAAAATGAAATCTGAATATTCCTGAATTCTCCTGGGCCCAACAGCCTGCAGCGAAAGCATATTAACTTGCTTTCATTGGCTCTTCTATTACTGTTGGTAATGTATAATTTTTAAATCAAAGACTGAAATAGCCCCAAAACTCTTACTATTTCTTAAAGCAAGTTCAGACATGCTTGATGAACAGTTGTTTTATCCAACATGGACATCTTGGAGTTATTCACATCATCCTAATCTCCACATATACGCAATAGAGAGCTAGAGATACCTCAAGAGAATGACTCACAAAGTGATGTAAATTAAGTGGGTCTGATGAACTACCTTCTTGAGGGGCCTATTTCTCTCCACTGGTGTAAATAAAGCTTAGGGTGACTAGCTTAGACTTAGCAAGGTGATGATGTTCAGATAGACACATTAAATTACATCTATTTTATGGTTTTCTTATAATACGTAGGGTTTATACATTAGAGCACTGCAAATTAAGAATAGATCTTCAAAAGCATAGGAGAGCTCTCTGACGACAAACTTATAATCTCAGTCTCTTTAAATATTTTAAGTAAATTGTCCTCTTTGCTCCTGATACTTTTGCAGTCATGTCTGTCCCAGCTGAATCCCTAGGTCTAGGAGGAATCAGAGGCCCAGAGGGAACACAAATGCCATCGGTTTCCCTGACTTTGATGAATTTCTGGATATGATCTATAAACAAGATTGAGAAAATAACCCCCTAAAGAACGGAGCAACTCAGGTCTTCTGAAATGAAAACATCTCTGAAAAGGGAGGCCTGTGTCATACTTATCATTTTGTCCTGCAAGCAGCAGTCAGCAAAAAGAAAGATGACCAGAAAGACTCACGTTCTCACAGCAGCAGCTTTTTGTAAGTCTTGCTGTATACCATGCTACTGTCAGCTTGTCAGGAACACTGCTGTCATTACAAAGCCTCATTCTCCCCTCGCCATTTCTCACATCCCTGAGGTTATGTCTCATCTACAGCTGGGTTATTTGCTCTTAGCAATCATTGACCTTCCCAGAACTGAGGAAGATCTGTCAGTTTTTGAAACTCCACGAGACTCTGTCTGAGACATCGCCCAGCCTTTCCCCAGGTGAGTGGTTTTACATGAGCATATTTCATTACAATATACCATGCCAACAAAACCTCAAATCACTACCAGTTATTTTCAGTACTGTGTAGAAGAGGGGAGAGGTCTACAGAAGGCAAATTTGATACGAAGAAGAACATGGGAATGCCAGAACAGACTGACCAGTATCCCAGGAAAACAAGGGAACAATCAGTCCACATGTACCCACAAGATGATAAAGGGATCAAGCAAACAACCCAAATAGTTCTGTTTCATCAAAAACTTACACCAGATTATTCTAGTGTCTTTCTCTGACAAGATAACCAGCCTGGTGGCTGAGGGGGAAGCTATATACACGACTTACAATCATCTCACATGACATCCTCATAAACAGGCTTTAGCAACATGGTCTAGCTGTAACCAGCCCTAGGTTTGGGCAAAAGGAGTTGAAAACCTGCTTTTAGCACAGGGGCTCTTGGTGAGTCACTGTCAGATGGGGAGAGAGACTGTCAGCTCTCTCTCACTCCATGTTTTTATTAACAACTAAATGATGGTTCACGGAGTGGATAACAACAAACTGTAAGTTGCAAACACCTTGAAGGGCAGGGTTAGAGCTAGAAGTGATCAGTAATAGCTTGGAGGGAGGGTATGAAATCACTATGAAGAAATTCAGCAAGGACAAGTGCTAGTGCTACACTGCAGAAGGAGAGAAATCAAGTATTAAACAAAGATTGACGAAAGACCTGGGCTGTAAAATGGGTCCAAACTTTCTTAAGTATGAGTAGCATGAAGCTGTGAAAGCCGGAGGCACATTGAGAGGGTTGCCACTTGTGAGAGACAGGAGGAGACAATTTCATTCTTTCCAGCACTCTGTTAAGTCTCTTTTGGAGTCTTGCACTTAAAGGCCAAAAGGGAGGCCAATCTGGAGAGATTTAAGAGGGTAATAACTAGCGCTGAGAACATCTGATCCATGAGGAAGGTGAATGGAGAGGCTCCATTGCCCCGGGAGAGCACTGTCTGAGGCTGCTGCAGCTGCAGGTCCCCTCAGGGACTGTCTCCTTCCACAAGGCTTGGGCTCTTTCTTTACAATTCGCCTTTCCACACTGTTCCTGACTTTTAAATTGTTCCTGTTTCTCATTTGGCAAGGAAGGACACACTATATCTTTCTCCTGAATAAGGATTTCTAACCTCATTTGGTGTTCTCTCCTCTGGGCTTCCCACTGGCCTGTCCTTGCTCTTCTCACCCTTTGCTGGAGCACCCCACTGCCCAGAGTGAGCTCAGGTCACCTTTCATCATGTTCTTGCATCTCTGCTTCTAGGTCACCCATCACTTCTCACGTTTCCATGCCCCCCTTCTTCTGTTTTGGTATATGAAGAAAAGGGTCAGCAAGCCTGTGGCAAAAGCTGGGTAAGGAAAAACATCAGCCTAAGTGACTGATGACTTGAACTGACTTCAAAAAATGTCTCAGTATTTGTGTGGGCATGGCTTCAACAGCATCCACAACAGCATGAGCTATTAGGAAAAGGGATAAACTTCCCACTCAAGAAACGGCACCGAGGACTTTTGCCTCTCAAGTGACCTATATGCTTTTGGATATTACATCTTTCTGGTCAACTTCACAAATACTTTCATGTTCCTAAATTGTGTAGTATGGATTTTGTTCACATGTGGTGCTGTGGATCCGTAGCTCATTGATACTGCTTCCTGCACCACCTCAGGGGCAGGGGGACCTCAGGGGGCACCACCCTGGGCACCAGCTGGCCCATAGCCGTGTTCCTCCCTCACCTGGCTCCAAAGGAGACCCAAACACAGCCCGGGCAAGCCCTGTGCCAAGGACATAGTGAGGGCATGGGAATTCAGCCTGCCTGTGTAGAGCACTGCCTAGGGACCCCTACTCGCTGTCATGCCACCAATGGTGTGGCATTCCTTGACAGGGAGAGCCTGGCATTAGAAGTCTCCAAATGTGGCTGCACTGTTGTTTGTAATCCACAGCCAAAACCACCTGGGTTCCCATACTCCACACAGGCTGCATATGGGGTAGGCTCCCACACCTTTCCCCCAGAGCCGACATCTCTGTGCCATCCCAAGCAGCCATGGCACTGCACTCAGTGGAGTCCTGCCTGTGATGGCTGTGCCAGGACAGAGATGCTGGGGCTGCAGGAGGCATGACACACAGCAGAGGCAGCAAGAGGGTGACATGTAAGGGTCAGTTTTCCTAAACAGTTGTTTTCTTTTTGTCAGCTTGTACTTCGAGAAATTCACAGAGCTTCCTCATTTGCAAAGCCACTTTATCTTGGGGACAGGACAAAAATGAAAACAGACTCACGTGTTTGTCGCTAAAAGGCACCTTTACACAATGTTCCTCATACTCAGTGCATGCGTCAAGTGTTGCTCCTCGGCTGGAGCCTAAACGTACTGTTCACACAGCTGAGCAGGATAATGGTATTCGAGTGGGGAAGGAAAGAATGAATCATTATTCACTACACAAGTCCTGACCCCACCATCTCCCTGCAAATGAATGCAATGCTTTCCAGGGCTCTTACAGTGATACTTTTGTGAGCCATCAATTATTTACGTACCTGATCAATAATTTAAATGTCCTGGAACGTGCATATTGCAAAATAACTGCCTTTGTTCTTTAAATTTGCAAGGATACCCTGCTGGCACTAGCACAATTAATGACTTAATAAAGTTTTAACAGCAACATTGAAATACTGGACTTTACTGCTTTGATGGTAACTAAGCTGAATTCTAACTTTGAAAAATTTATCCTTGAAAGAACACATTAGGCATACACAGAAGTTTTAGTAAATCAGGGATAAGGTACCCGAGGGTTTAAGTGAAGCTGTTTCATCAGAATACAAAGAAATGTACTTTCCCTTAAATAAGTGACACAGAGAGTAAGAAAATACTTTTAATGATGCTCTTGCTAACGAACACAGCCATTTGCATATGAGCCTCAGTGACAGTGGAGATGCTACGAGTGCAGTGTGACCGAAGACGATGCTATTCCAATGAGGCAGCATCTGCAGCAGGGCCAGGATTGCAGTAGGCCTGGGCTCAGCCCTGAGAGGGACACAGCCCATGTGAAGGGTTCCTGCAGCCCCCTCTGCCCTCCTCTCACATCCACAGCTGGGTGCAGGAGGTGTTCATGTGATATTGGTAATTCACTGCCTCTATGAAGGTGTCCAGGTGACCCTGCTGTCATTTTAACAGTGTGCCTGGAAAAAAGGTGGCTTGTGTTTGCTCACAGGGCTTCTATAACTGCTCCATTACGGTGTATTACAAATCAGAGTTTCAATGTAATTGAAGAAATAAACCTAGATAAGCATTTACCCTAGAAAAGGAATCAGCTTGTCTTCATGAGGGTGTTTGGAACTGTGATTCGTGTGAACTCCCTTTTCTTTTCAGGGATGCTAATAAATACTAAAAAAGAAACTGTAACGCGTTTGTAATACCATGTTGTCTAAAATCGTGCAGATGGTAGATCAGCTTTCGATCAATAAAAACAACCCTCCCACACTTCATCCCAAAAAAGGTTGTCAGTGGAGCAGATGAGTGACCAGCCCACCTCCCCAGGAGCATTTCAGGGTAGAGTGCTGGACCATAAATATCAACAGGCACCAAAAACGTTTACAGACAAACTTAACTACACCCTTTCAGAAGTATTTAGCAATACGATTTCTGCTTTAATGAAAAAGGGTCAGTGCAGTTTTGTGTTCAGGTCCAGGTAATGATGTAAATTAAGGAACAAGCAGGAAATTGTTCCATCATTAATGTTTTAGATTAAGAATCATAGGATGTAGAATAAACAAACAAAGCAAGAGGCAGCGGTTCTGTGGGGTACACGGAAATGCAATGTACTGTGCTTCACATCCTGAAGGTAAACAACAGTGTGGACTCTCTGATGGCTAGCAAGGACTGTGCATGTGCTGCAGCTTCCATCAGACCTGGGATGGTTCCTCACAGCAACTCTTTAGACAAAGTCAGTAAGAGCCTAATTCCTCAAATCTTTCTCTCAGACAAGGTTGGAATTGGGCAATATGTTTAAATTATCTGGGGCAAGAGGAGGAAAGGGCTGGTTTCCAGGAGGAGTCTGATTTCCCGTTTTCTGAATTTCTTTGTAAAACCATTTTTATTACAAAACCAAATTTACCTTAGGCTGCAGACGCCTTATTCCACTAGAATGCTGATCCTGGGTAGAAAACACAAAACTACTCTGTTCTCTGTTTTGTTGCCCAGGTGAGGAAGATGAGGAGCCATATGAGGAAGACAGCAAGCCATAAAGGATCTTCTTTCTCTCCATCTCTTTATCCTTCTAAACTGTACACCGGACCTACAAGAGGCACATCCGAGGGCTTGGGAAAGGTACTAGCAGAGTGACATTATTCTCCTCCAGGTGCTGCATGATTTCATTTTTGTGTGTTTATCACAATGGATACGTGGCAGTAGCACAGTTCCAACCCTGCTGATCGAAAGAACTGCAGGCTGCAATGCACCCTTAGGGCTTCTTGGTACTTGCAATACCATTTTTCACCTTCCTTTGCAAACCTAATTGTTCACATCACCTGCCCCTCAGCGGGAAGTCAACCACGATGTAGGAGTATTTCCTAATCTCCTCTCATTCCTGCCCATCAGTGCTGGGAATATTTCCTAATCTCCTCTCATTCCTGCCCATCAGTGCTGGGTAGGTTCCAGGAGTCCTTTCCCTTCCAGGCAGGAAACACTGAAGCTTCTAAACTCAAGTGCAAACTCTTCCACACTTCCCTCCTGCTGGCACTTTTCTCTCTCTCCCATTGGGAACAGTACCTCACAGTAAAGAATCTCTCTGCCTTAATCCACATTCGTTATTAAGCAAGTGGTGTGTTTTGTATTTCCACTAACCTGAGGAGGATCTTTCTGACATGTAACACCATGTTTAAGTCTTTTTAATGATATACAAGCAGATTACTACTAGATGACTTTGAAAGTACAGGACTTTTGGACACTCATTATTCCTCTATAGATTTATACAAATATTCTGTTTATGTCTTTTATTCAGATAACTTTATTTGACTTACATCTCCATTTTCTGTCTCGGTTTTAAAATAGTTTTGTATCTTTTACTCAGGAAGTTAGAGTACAGAAGTTCCTTGCTGAGTTTCAACTTGGAAAAAAAAAAAAAGCCCAATTGTACAGTTAAACCAGAATCTGGTAAGAAGCTTTTTATTTCATCTGCAACTGAGAAGGATAATAAATAGTTAAATCTAAACAAAATTTAAATGTTTTTTTAAAAATTCTAAACCTGAAGTAATGTACCCAAATATCAAAAAGTATTGGTCAAGGAATTATACAAATCAGACAATATGTCAATTTTCAATAGCTCATTGAATATTAGAGAAGTTCAAAAGGCTGGAAAGAGACCTAATATTGTGCCAAGACTTACCAAAGGAAGTTAAAATAAATAAATACTGCATCAGCTGGGCAACAATCCTAGTCGATATAACTGATAACCTGACAGGAGAGACAGTTATTAGGATGTAAAAGTAGGTGAGACAAGTAATGCCAGTAATACAGATTTGTGGAAAATCAATTTTTGCCCAATAAATTTGATGACCTTTTTGTAATATTACAAGTTTGGTTGTTAAATTGATAGCACTGATATATTAACTTCGGTTATATGTAAGGTATTATAATATAGTAAAAAAAATTGGAGGAAAAAAGAGTCAACACTGAACACCAGATTGAAAATTACAAGCACAGGTGCTATAAACAAGATATCATAATTGAAGAGGTGGGTTTCTAACAGATTCATGAAGACATTAATTGTGCAACACTTTTAACAGTGAAATGGAGGTATTAAAACCGATACTGACACAAGTATGTGAGTGACCTGAAGAACAGAGAAAGGGAGCAACTGGGAGGACAGAGCACAAGAGTAGAGAGAGTAAGATACAAATATAAAGATTAAAAAAACTTGAAGTCAAACGTTTAGAAACAAAGCATGCATGCCAGACTCATAGCCTGAAAGCCTCTCTTCCAGGAAAGAGCATCTCTGATAAGAAATTGGGTATGGCTGGGGATGATTGGCTGAGCCAGATCCCTGATGAAACCAGCTGAAAGTGAGCAGTGAGCAACGGGAGTGTGGGGCAGTATCAAGGATGGCATTTTGCCTCTGTGTTTTTAATGGGTTGTGAGTGCTATTAGAGATCTCTGACTAATTCTAATGGCCACAATTGTGGAAGAGGTTAATAGAGGTTAACACAACCAAAGACCTGGAAAATATACTTTAAACACAGATATCCATATCCAGAGTTCTGTATCTTTATCAAGTAAGTCCCATCTCCCTACATATCTGTAATGTGTATTTGGCTGTAAATACCAACCATACAGAACAAGAGGTACAGAGCCATTCCGTGTTACAGGCAGGAACCCAAGGGTAGACAAAAAGATTAAAAGTTTTCATTTTACATGCTGTCAGATACTGGGGTAGACTCTTGGGTTTTCTGGTAGCTTCTCTGTAACTCAAAGGTTTTTTTTAAATACTGAGCTATAATGTACTGACTCAAAATGGGAATTAAGGAAGGTCCAGGGTTGATGGTAGCTGAAAGATCAGAGTAGGTGAATGCAAAAGCTTTTTGCAGTTTGATAAATATTTCACCTTCTGTAGAAGAATCCACTTCTTTTTAAGCCATAGGCTCTAGAAATGCTTCCACCTCTAATCCTGAAACCTCCCTTTCTTCTCTCTCCTTCCCTGTGAGCCTGTCTGCCTTCGAGGTGGGTGCCAGCAGAGGAGTCCATTACTGCTGCAGTCCAGACTGGCTGGATGCATCAGTCCAACCAAAGGAACCAACACAAGAGAGTGACATTTTTTCACAATTAACTGTACAGCTTTTCTATTTGACGTTAATTTTTTTTTCCCCTGAAGAGTTGACCACACAGATTGGAAAAAATTCTATAACTGGCTGTGGGCTTTTACTGTGAGTTGCCCATCCCGGGTCCTGGACTGAGAGCACTCACCATATGTACCCCATCCCATTAAAAAGACCAGAGTGGCAGACTTTGGACTTGATATCCTAGATGCAGCCCATGTACGATGCCCACAGCAAGCTGCTTTTCACAGGCATTTTGACAGAAAATATTTTCTTTCTCTTCTCACACACACATACACATAACAGAGAGTGAACTCTGCAGAACTATGCTTGCAGTCTCATCAAATTGCTTAATTGGGTTTTTCAAAACTAACTACTGCCAGTCTCCTAGCTCTGTGATTAGTAATGTATCTAAATCCTCTCAGGAACCTTGTGAATCTATTAATCTTCCTGAGAAAGTATATCAAGCCGATTAAATGACAGTTGAAGTGTTCTGTGCAAAACACAGCAATAAGACAAAAAACCCTCTGAGAAGTTATGATATGTATATACTCACATGTTCAGCCTCCAAGAGAAGAGAGCTAATTCTGGTACACTGAATATCTTAAGAGATTATTTCTCTCTAAAGTTCCTTTTTCATCACAGCATTTTTGTTTAACTATTTAAGATAAAACCTATCAGTCATGGAAGAGCAGAATGGAAACAGCTTCATTAAGGCGAACCCTCTGATAGTTCCCTTATTTCTGAAAGTTAAATTCTCTTGAAAAATTAATCACAGCGAATCTGGCAGAACTAATTTTAAAATGTGAGAACATGAGAGATGCTCTACTTCTAGCCTCGAGTGAGATGAGATCAATATGTTAAATTAAGTCTACATAAAACCATATAGGAGAATTTGTATAGGCAACATTTATTCCCATTCGGGAGAGTAATTGCAATTTAGAGAGCAGTGAAGAGAGATCTTGGCAAAAATATTGCTGGCTAAAATTAATGACAGAAAAAAACCTGCACTGAACTCATTCATTGCCAGTCAGAAGTCATATTATAAATTACCATTTATAGTAATTTCAAACCTTCTGAAAAACCCCAAACAAATACACAAAAACCAGAGCTGTGAAACATGAGCCAGCAAGTATATTAAGAAAAGTTCCCCAGACTGTGATGCTGATTCTAATTCCTAACAAATTTCTTCCTACATCCAAAAGGAAAATAATAAAAGCCACAGAGATTTTCAAAAAAATTACAAAATTGGTCATGAATCCTTGAAATTCTATTTCATTAACATCCACCTTGTGTACAAATTTTATAATTTAATACACACAAACGTGCAAAGAATATACAAATGCACTATTTGGGCTTTCAAATCATCAAGGAGAAACTAATAGCTTGCCTTATTTTTTTGTTGGGACTGAAGAGAGCAAACAGACTCATTATTATGTTTTTCCCTACTGCAGTTTTACTCACATTAATTAACTATTAATTGAGCACAAGTGGCATTAACAGCAAAAACGCCAGCAAAAATAACTCACAAGGTTGCAGAAAGGAGCGGTGTTCAGGCTTCCAGGAATTTCTCTTATATCAGCGGTATTTTGATGCTCTAACCTCTTCCCCACTTCAGTGTCTGGACAAAATTTCCAAGCTTCCTGTTTCGCTCACTTTTCCTCCCTGAATCCAAGTTCTTCCAGCAAATTAGAGATTATGCCATGATCTGTGCCCCCCAGCAGCTAACACATCAATTCCACAGAATAACCCTACGTGGGTTGTGGATCCAGACCTGTGCAAAGTGCAGGTTTGTGAAGGTGAGAGAATTGCTGCATCGTAGCTCAGACCAGATTGGGTCAGTACTGACAGGGCCAAAAATTCACTTCACTTGAGCCAGCAGAACACCACAGCATCACACAGGACTCAGTATGTACACTGAGCCAACAGGACACCCCAAAAGGATGCTACTGGTGGTTTGTAGTTACACACCCAAAGTCAAAGACTTGAGAGGACTTTTTATGCGCTGCCGACAGATTTTCTTTTCGTCAAATAGTTCATCATTCTGTTAGTTAGCTATGTTTGCAATTTTCAGATCATTGTAACTTAAACTGGTCATTATCTGGATACAAAATATCTAAATGGAAGTCAATACAAGAAATGTGTATTTCACCAGAGTCTTCTGCTGCTGGTGATGTGGTATTAACCATAAACAATAGCAACAGCAAAATAAGGTGGCCACAGTCATTCTCCCTTCATTAACTCTGTGGAAGAAGATAATAATATAGGTTTCATAGACTACTTTTTCTCTAAATGTCTGATATTTTTAGTAATAACATTCATTGAAAACCACTCCCTCTCTGGTTTCCAGCAAGCAAGCCAACACTGTGTCTCCGTTATGTCTCCAGTGAGGACCATGCCAAGACTGCTGTTGCTGCCCATGCCACAAGTGCAGCATTTCCACAGCCTGCAGCCACCTGTGCCAGCAGCCTTCAGCTACAAAACATCTAGCTACAAAATCCCTACCAATGCCTTCATGGCATACCAATGCCTAGCTGATTTTGCACCCCAGAAGGCTTTAGGGGAGCTAAGCAAACCAAAACACAGGTGGGAAAAGTGAGCTAACAGGCATCGACCACTTACTTTGCAAGAGATTCTTCTTAGGGAAATGTTCTTTAAAAAGAAAGGTAGCTTTGTTTTGAGAGAAAGTTGGAATGTAAACACTGTCTTTAGAAGTAGCACCTGCTCTTTTCTCTTTTTTTACCATATGCTCTTTCATTTACAAAAGGATTTGTAAAACTTTTCTAAGCTTTTAAAATTCATATATTCAAAACTTTTAAGACAACCATCAAAATCAGAACAGTTTTATTTTTGTTTCCTTTTGATTACTTTCTATTTTTTTCACAGAAAAAGACTTTTTTCTTTTATTCTAGTCAATTTAGTAACAAATAGCAGGTTTGGGAACCCTGGGATTTTCTCATTAGAGGAATAATCCACCTCCTGCCTAGATCTAGTCATTACCAAAGAGTACAGCCTTCAGCAAAGGCACAGGGGAGATGAAAGACTGAAAAAGATGTTAGGTATTCATAGTCTCAGGCTTCCTTTTGGGTTGACAGATGATACTTGTACTTTCATGACACAAGCCTTCACTTGGAACCAACTGGCTGTAAAGACAACACAGAGGACACTATAGTCAATCGTGTATCTCCTTTTAAAAAAAAAAAATAAAATAGCAGCCCCCCTCAAGTAACACAATTTTCTGTGCTCAGTGAAGTCATAGAGAGCATTGGCTTTTATTTCAGTGATGAATAACAGCACAAAACAGTGCTGGTATCCCTGGCCTTTCCTTTGAGGAAGAGGGCTGAAACGAGAAGGAAGCAGGCAGTGCATGGGCTGAGATCCAAGGTAGGCAGGACAGCGGGAGACCAGAGTTATTGCTCTCAGGTGAACAAAAGCTCTCCTACCCCACATGAAGAAAATCAATACAGAAGGAGGGGCAGGGCGAGGCAGAACGTGCTGAGTAAAATTTAACCCATCCCACAGTTACAAAGACCCAAACAAGGCACTATATTTACCCGGGCCCTTTCAGCCCATCAACCCCTCAAACCAGTGAGTGGTTGCACTGGGAAGCAGTGCAGCAGCTGACACTCCACCTGTGTCACATTTACAGCAGATTTTCCAGAAATCTCCGTGCTATCTGGCAAAAAGCTTGGGGCCCTTTTTCATTAGTGATGCCCTCAGATGTTTATGGCTTCCTAGCGCCACATCTAGCTGTATGTTCATACATAAAACTTAGACATGATGCTACAAGAAGAGCTTTCTTGTGGAGTAACTCAGTCCTTTGGTGTTTGCAGGTTGCTTGAAATGGCTGGAAGGGAAAAAACAATCTCTTCGCTTTATAAAACACAGCTGTTCCAGGGATAGGAGCAATAGTTACTGCTCACATGAGAGCAGATATCACAGTAAGACCTGGTAGCTTATTTTCAAAAAGATATTGATAAAATACAGATATTTCAGTGAAAAGCAACAAAAATTGTATAATGCCCTGGAGAGGCTGATTTAATGGGAAAAAAAAATCCAGGAAAATTCTTAAGAGTATATGAGCAAGGACTGGTAACGCTACAAATATTTGAGAAAGGAAAGAAACATAATATGATATAACCAGGAAAACATGAAGGCAAGGAAACAGTGGTTAACAAGTCCATACCATGACCTAGCACTAAAGCTTGGATAGCTTGTGAAATAATTCCCTTGCTTCCTCATGATGCATCCAACAAGCTTTCTTCAAACCCTAGGAGAGCCTTCTCTTTGCCTCAAGATTTTCTAATGGATATGAAGGGCTCACAAACATCCTAAGGTGCAAGGCTGTCCCTTCACGTACTTTTTTTATCTAAATCTCCACAAATATAGCTGACCTAATATCTCAAAGCCTAAGGGCACTGCTTATAATGTCGTGCTTAGCAGATATTCCCTCTTCATACCACCTTCAGCCTTGTGAAGAGTATGAAAAGTCTGTCACATTTCTATCCTGCCTAATACTACTTTGATTGCCATGCTAATATTAAGGCATTTTACTGTATCTGGAGATTTCGGGGCTGCCTTTCTGTCAAAGTTATATTGTCTCTCTGCTGTATTTTAATTTTTTTGGTTAGAAAGAAAGGGAGCAAAATAACCTTTGCCAACACTTAGGCCCTAGTTGAGGAAGGAAGATTATTTACATGCACACAAACACACAAGCAGGCAGCTCTGACTTACTGCTGTTGGCATTTTCCTAACATTTGATCATCTGGTTGCTAAGCACACTGCTACATTACCACTTGACATTTACGTTTTATTTTCAGTTTATTACTAAAGGTAGGAAATGAAGCACTCTCCCGCTCCCTTAAATTATAGTCATCTTGCTAATAATACTGCTAAAAGCCCCATTCCATTTCATTTAATGAATTTAGAATACCTGATAAACATTCAGATACTGCCAAGCAAACCTATTGTCTTTCCTGCCTGAAGAGGCAGGGCCTGCTGAGAGCATTTTCTCATCAGAGAGGAGGGTTCCTGAAGTAATCCTGCTCTTGTAATCTGCATGGAAACTCACTGGAGCCTTCCAGAAGAGTTAAAACCATACAGTAAACCAAACCTACAATAGCCTCGAGTTGCAACATCAAAGAACTCAGCTCCTGCAATCCTAAAGAACTAGTGGGGTGTTGTGCAACTGAGGAAACCAAAGCAGAAATCACCATGTGTTTTCTCTGCCATCAGTCAGCAGGGCAGTAAACAGCAGAAGCAGTTTAATGCAATGCACTCCTGAGCACCTGACTGTGAGGCCAGCCTTCCCTGCAAAGGCAGTTTATCAGTCTGATGAAAGATCAGAAGTAAATTTTGCCAAACTCGTCATCTCTGGAAGACTTTGACTCACTGGTGGCTGCAGTATAAATCACTCAACAGCTGAACCTCCCGGGTCTTCTGTGCCAGAGGAAAACATGTGAAATGAGAGCTTTATCTTATGTATAAATAAGTGACTAGGGTGACCAGCTCAGGTTCAGATGTCTGACTTCCAGACTCCCTACTTAGGCATCCCATGCCTCAGGGTCCATCTAGAGAAGTGTTGAGTATCTCCAACTCCTGCTGATTACAATGGCAACTATAATTTTCCATCCTCTGCCAGCAGTAAGAAAAACATTATACTCTGATAAAGGCCTCAGAAATAAAGTTGAGACCTTATTCCCAGCTCCAAGCAGACCAGAGGGGTGGCAAGGATAAGTCTTGCACCCTGGGAAACTCCCACTCTAATGGGCAGCCAAAGCCAGAATAGAAGCATGTGTCCAGTCCCAGGAGAACGTGAAGGCACCGGCTCTTCCCATGTTTGAGCAGGAAACAGGCAGCAGGGGCGGCCCAAGGGCCATGGACACTTCTGTAGCTCACCCCTTGCCTGTCAGAGGTGACCACACAGCTGCAGGGATGGGTGCAGGAGGCTGGGAGGCAGTCGTGGTGTGGTTTGTGCCTTCTTCCAAGCAGAGAGAAGATGTAGGAGCAGGGTCAGTTCAGGGCAGGGCTGGAAATTATTGTGTAGAATAATGACTTTGCCTGTCCTCTGTTCCCCTTTAGTCTCTCAACCATTTCAGTTGGTTTGCTCAAATCAACACAAAACTTTTCAACTCCCCTCTTTGTCTGTCCCACAAATCCTCACAGTCCTGCATGTCCCAAGTTCACAACCACAGCCCTCATTCATCCTTGCCCACTCCCCGTCTCTCCCCTGACGGCCTCCAGTTCTCACAGGTCTGATTCTCACCCAGTTTCTGCAGACAAGCCCCAGCCTAGGAGCAGCTGGGGTAGCAGGGAAAGCTCAGGAACAGCTCTCTTTCTCACAGATAAACAAGTTACCACCTGCCAGCTGCTCCGCTGTGACACACGCAGCAGCCCACACACAGGTTCTTCTCTTCTGCAGAGGAAAAACAGAGTTTACCCTACACAAGAAAATAAACCTGCAGGGAAAAAGCCTACAGATGGGGCACACTCCTGTCGCAGCTGGGGCTTGGCATTGCCACTGTGCCAGGGGAAACAGAGCGCAAGGAACTGCTGGGTCACAAATGTTCCCTTGGATGGCAAGGAGTGACCGGAGATGTTTAGAAGAGGAGAAGTGGGAGCACCAGCTGAAAACAACAGCACAGAGACAAGGATTTCTCTGAGTGGGTGGATTATTCTGGAGGAAAATATTCACGTCTTTTCCAAAATAATCAGTGTTCTCCTGAAGAACAATTTCTTTTCTGGTGAAAAAATGTCACTTCTATTTAGTTTCAGTGTGCCTTGCTGAGAATCTGCCTGGCTTGGCTCTTCCAGCTTTACAATGTACAAACAGCTTAAGCTGTGAGGAGACCTTGGAAAGTAGAACAACAGGTCTGTGCTAAGTACTGTGGCAGAGTGAGCCATTGCCAACAACACAGCGAGCCAGAGAGGCTGCTCTGCTAGCATTCAGGTGTACTTAACCAGCATTCAAGGTTTCAGCAGGTAAAGCTGCAGATCACTCTAAGTTTAAGCACTGCAGTGATCTGAAAATTCACCTGTCACTTCTCCTGCCTGTGTTGCTCAGTGTGCAAGCACAGTGTGAAGTACTCATGTGAGCTGTGCAGAGCTGTAGGCACAGTTCAGGACTTCATGGTCCTGAAGAGGTGCTGCAGCCATTCTGATTCTCCTGGTATTCACGTGAATTACAAGTATGGCCTAACAACCAATTTAAAAATAGTTTATTGAAAGAATAAACATGACATCGGTTATTAAACTGCCAAAACCTTCTGTATGTCTGTAAATGAGGCAACATAAAGATCTCTAATTTTCTCTTTCGGAGTTTTAACAAGAAAAAAAAGAAAATTTTCCTTCTTTATTATATGAAGTATTTTTATTGTTTGGGAAGGGACAGTTGTCAATCAGCTGCAGTTTTTGTCTGTATGGAAATGCCTGGTAATACTCGAATGTGCAATTCTGATTATTTATGAGTTAATTGTCCAATATGTGTTCCAGTTCGTCCTCATAAACACTAGGTTTTAAGAAAAAAAGAAATAGCATAAGGTTCCAATATCAGTGTGTATCAATAACATTGCCTTTGCCTGTGTGAAAAGCTGGTACTTGAACATTTCCTACCTAAAGAAAAGAAATTAAATATTCAAAGTCCAGAAGTTTTTCTTAGATTTTTATCTCATGTGGCCTGAAATACAGGTTGCAAATGTGACAGCAATTTCCATCCTTCATCATTTCTGTCTAGGGCTTTCTAAATATCTCTTAATTATATGACACGCTTTGGATTGTCAGATTTTAGGGGGAAAAAAGGCTTTGTTCATGATTTTTCTACATTTCTGCCTAATTAGATCTGCATGCCAGGGGAATCCCTGCACTTTGCAACTGCAGTAAAGCCAGCAGCAAAAACCAGATCAAATCCCTTAAGAACTGTGAAGAAGATGTGCTCATGTCACAGATACCCAAGGGCTTCAACACGCTTGCGTGGTTCCTGGTTCTCGTCAAGGAGCAGCACTTGGCAGGCCCATCCAGACTGCACTTTGCTAGGTGAAGCAGGTGTATGGGTTCCTGCAACAGTAGCCCAACTTTGCTCCAGTAAATGTTTAATCTAAGAAGAATGTACTGTATCGTACAATGGCAGGTACAGAAAGCCTCTCCTACACACCCACGAGTTTCACCAGCCCAGTTACCACAGTAAAAGGCAGCAGAGCACTGGGCAGTGCCTTGCAGGCAGCTCACTCGCCCATGCTGATGAGACACAATTTAGACACATGAGAAGGGAGTGTATCTAGCACCTGTTTGAAGAAAGAAAATAACAAATAATTAGGGAAGAAAGTGAAACTTCACTGAAGCCGGGAAATAAGTGTAGCTCCACATATACTGACTCCTGAAGTAAAAGGTTTCTAATTAAAAATTTTTTTGTGGGAATGCATAGCCAGGCACCAGCTGGAGGGAGGAGAGAGTCCCTGTCTTTTCAGTGAGCTCTCACCAGTCTCCAGCCTTCCCTCACCACATCCCAAAATAATCGAGGGTGGTGGGTGTGGGGCCTCCTGGGAGCAGAGCTCCAGCACATACACAGGATCCACAGTCAAATGGAAAGTGGCACCTCTTTTACAGCTACTTTTGCCCAGTGGTTGCCCTTGGGCAACTTGGAAACCAGTATTTTTCTAAATTAAGGTCTCATTTCAATTGCAAGGTGGCATTTTCCAAATGGAAATATTTTACATGAGAGGAACTTGAGGGTGCACTATGGGAAGGAGTAGTTTCCTTCATTTCCACACTGTCTCCATCTCAAGGACAGGAACACACTGTGCGAATATCACGCCCCAGCAGTTGCATCTATCATGTACCATCTAGAGCTTTAACCAGACCATGACCAAGTTGTGGCCAGGTGTGGTACAAATATTAATGAGATCCAGCATTCCTGGGATGCCCTAAACAGTGACTCCAGAACAGAGGCAGTTTTTAACCCTTTTTTAACCTAATGCAGAGAGGCAGAACTAGGTCTGGGAAGCAGGAACTTATTTGACAGAAGCCAAGTAAATATACAAAGGTTTTGCATTATCCTTGGTTTTGCTTTACCCAGGTTGTCCCACTTCTTCCTTGTTCTCTTGTTCCCTGGGATAGCAGAGGAACAGGTGGAGATAAATTGAGAAGAGTCAGCAGAGACTCCCATATAATCTAAAATACACAAATTTGACATCGGTATTGTTAGGAACAGACTGAATACTTCAAGCTTGTGTTTAAGTGGCATAAGGAAGAAATTACACTAACAAACCTGTTATTTATGAGTGAGAAAATCTTCTAGATGTATTCAAGCACATTTCTGGGCAGCAACAGCATTTCTGGGAAGCATCAACACAACCCCTTAGGCAGGCAGCAGGAGTGTATCAAAGGAGGGGCCAGTTACTTCTCTTATAAAAGGATAAGAGCCTATAGTTTAAAGAGAGGTGATCACATCTGTGAAACAGTGTTCAGGTAAGTCCCAAAATGAAAGTGATCCCACAACTGCAATAACAGATGGACTTTTCATTTACAGAACTAAAAGCCAGAGTGCTTGCTGACTTCCCGTGATAGAGAGTTCCAGGAAGGAGGGACAACAGAGAGCACTGCTGTGTATAGCACAGGGATGATGCTCAGCATGTCACAAAATACGGATCTCTTGAATTCTACCAGCTTTTCATTGTTACAGCATCTCCTGGTCGGTATGGATCCTCTCACCACCTGCCCAACACCACACCTGAAACCTGCACATCACATGACAATCTTTATCAAACCACGCTGCCCCTCCCAGTGTCTCCAGGATATGGCCCCATTACCTAGGCACCAAAACTCTCATGCAAGAAGAGTTTCTACGTGTGAAAACTCCTACACACGCAAACAAACACACACACACTCCTCTTTCCTGTTTCAATAGGGTTTCCTTTCTTCTTTCAGGTCAGCCATGGATATCTGAGCCATTGGAGTGGACCAGGTGAAGAAGAAGGCTGTGAAGCTTCTAATATTCCATTTACTGAGATTTTTGCTTACATTTCCAATGTGACCATATCCACCTCTGAAAGTTCAAACATTTCATTTTCATAGAACTGTTTGATTTAGATTGGACCATAAAGTTAATTTAGTTCCAACCCTGCTGCCATGCACAGGGACACCTTCCATTAGACCAGGTTGCTCAAAGCCCTGTCCAACCTGGATTTGAACAATTCTGTTCCCAGATTTCTTTTCGGCCCCCTTTAAGTACTGGAAGGCTGCTGTAAGGTCTTCGTGGAGCCTTTTCTTCTCCAGGATGAAGAATCCCATCTCTCTCAGGTTGTCTTTATAGCAGAGGTGTTCTAGCTCTCTGATCATCTTTGTGGTCCTCCTCTGAACCCTCTGGTTGAAAGACTCTCTTAGATTTTGCTACTCTTCTGGCTTTCATATTGGGGGCTGCAGCTCCCTATAACCCCACAGAAATCTCCTTCTTTCTCAGTCAAGCTGTCCTTTGTCACTGAGGCTGCCAAGCACTCACATCAATTGCCAGTGATGTTTTCTCTTCACAAACTCAGCATAACTTTGTATCCTTGATGGGAATTCCATGTCTTCTTCTCCTGCAGCATGTCTTCCCTCCTGCATCACCAACTCTTTTTTTTTGTCTGTTTATTTTAGTGATTGTCTGTATTTCAAGATCAATCTACTTCATTAAATGATAAGTTCCTCTTTTATAGGTGGTCACCCTCCTCATTAAACAGTTCATGCTCAAGGTGTTTTTGTTGGGCAAACTTTGAGCAGCCTATGCAGCTGCTCTTCCCTTTCCTTCAGAATATTTACACATCTCTATCTGAACTCCACACTTGCCTCCAGCATCATGTCCCTATTCCTCTAATCCTTGTTTTCAAGACATGCAGAGGGCTGAGTTTTATCAGTAAGCAGATCTTGGCAGAGACTCATTTTAAGGCAGTACATGGCAGAACACGTGCTTACACAAGTACCTCTGACTGCTCCTGGTCACTGTCTCCCATTAGAGTCTTCTATTCCTAGCCCCTGGCCCTGAAAAAGAAGAGGACAGAAATCCCACCAGAGTCCCCTAGGTTTACCTCTTCCTTGCTCGCAAGAGATGTAGGCACAAAAAAAAAGAAAAGAAGAGTGGCTTGCTTATCTGAGTGTGCATCATATTACAGAAACCTAATAAGAAACACTGTCCCAGGCTTCCCTGACCGCTGACACATGAGCCTGATGCAAGAAAGGTGTCAACATTACCTCTTCTCGCTGCTGCCTAAAGGATACTGCCACCTTTGGAGTCCTTTTTGTAATCATCTTCTGTGCAGAGTCTTGCTCAGGCTGCGCTTTCAGGTAACTAGAACATTGCCAGAGCAAATAGACATAATTTTAAGAAGTAGAATGAAAAGAAATTATTGTCCATGCTCTCTTGTTTGATACTAACACAAAACCAACCAAACAAATCAACTACAACTACTACAACAACAACGAACCCCAAACAAATTATTCCTCAAAATTTTAACACTACTTTTTTATTTCCACCTTTCAGAATGTATTTTTTTTGGCCATTTTCACAGGCAGCAGCTTCATTTAGTTTAGTTTTAAATTGACAGCCAAGGTTGCTTGTGAATTTGCAGTTCAGAAATCCTGAGCTGTGCCACCAAAACAGCAGAGTGGTGTGTCCATCTGTCCCAGGCACCTGGATCTCTGCTTCCTTTTCACAGCTGGCTTAGAATTATTTTCAGTCCCATAGGATTACAATGAGCTAACAGGCATTTTTTGATGTCTTCAGTTCTTAATTATGAAAAAATGGATCTCTTTGAATTATGGAAGCTGGGAAGGAAGGGTATCATCGTTTTACTTCCAGAGTGTTCTCATACTTCCACCTGAGACTTCCCTATTGAGCAAATTAG
This sequence comes from Falcunculus frontatus, assembly GCA_013398115.1. Taxonomy (NCBI): domain Eukaryota; kingdom Metazoa; phylum Chordata; class Aves; order Passeriformes; genus Falcunculus; species Falcunculus frontatus. Next base: position 1,163,927 of record VZRV01008972.1, on the reverse strand, counting down.
CTTGTATTGAGTACCCGGTGTAATACTGTTCAGCAAGGCCTCAAAAATATGGTTTATAGACATTCCCTTGATGTTTTGCTAACAATTTTCTCCTTTAACTTTCCTCAGCAGCTCAGATCTAATCACTCGTTATTTCTGATGCGACTAACATACTATGCCATACTTTCGTAATTTTTGTCTCCTCTCCAACTTTTTTGCAAATGAAAATTCAAGTAGGAGATGGGCACTGAGTATTCCCTTCCCTCTTATTTTTTCCATCCTTTTCTGGATAGTACTTTGGAGAAAATGTGGAAACCTGTTTATGTTTAGGAATGATGGCCCGTTTATTCTAGCACAATTATTTTTACCCCTTATGCATCACTCAAGCCTTCATATTCCCTGTCTGTCCTAAGTGTTCTCCAGCCTGGATGATGGACAGCACGTAGGACTGTCAAATCTTGCTCTGAGTAGCCACCACACCTCAGAGGACCCTCCTCATCCACACAAAAAAAGAACCCCAAACCGAAACCAACAAGTAAACCCCCAGACTTCTATGTATCAAAATAAATCTTCAGTTCCACTCTTCTTCTCAAATTGAATTTTCAGTCCTTAATTCAATCAATGGAGGAAATGGACTGTCTTCCTCTGGACAGATGAGAGGGAGGGCAAATGGAAGAGCTGAATATCCGCTCTCTTTCAGTAGTAGTTAAGGAGATTCCAGTAAGAGCTGTTGCAAGATAGCAAATGGCATTTTGTTCTTCAGATGCTGACAGTTTTCCAGACATTTTGATTAAATTAGTCAGGCATAGCAGGCCTGTACCATAGCACTGGACTAGAAAGTTTAGTTCAGTTTTGCAGCAGGCTGTTAACTAAAGTCGTAAGTGAAGCAGCAATAATATTCCAATTATATAGCTGGAAAGGTACTTATTACACAGGCATGTCAAAACAGCAGTGACAGAGGCCTGGTTTACAGGCACCATTTGGGATAATACATTCTGAAGGGATGCTGCCAACATCTTGCTCCTTGCAGAGAGGCTGAGTAAAAGGGCTTAGTCATTTCAGTGGGGCTGTAAAAACATTTTCTTTCCAATGAAGAAAGTCCCATTAGCTCTTTGCAATACTTGTGGTGTCTCAGTCTTTCTTTAAGCCTCCCTCAATCTTCTGCTGCACTCCCATGGGTACATTGACAACCAGGAAAACAGCAAGTTGTTTGGAAACTAATTCAGTGACAAGGAAAATGCTGTGTAAGGGTGGCAAACAGAAAATCTATGCCATGGTTACTGGTAGCTACAACAAGGTTTTCTACGCACCCATGTGTTGGAATTATCCTCAGACCTCCCCAGGTGCCGTTGCCTCTTTTGTCATGCTGAAGTGCTGGCATGAAAAACAGGAGTCTGCTCAGTCAACTCCTTGCAGGCATCTCCATGGAGCACAAACAGACACAATTGAAGAGTGAGTTCTGGTACTGAATCAGGCCTTTGCTGAGAGTCCTGCAGGGAGCAGAGCTGGAGATAACTATTTCACCCCCCAAAACCTTCCAGTTCTTTCAGAGACTTCAGGTGGGTTCCAGGGTCTTTCATTCCCCCTGAGATGTTCACCAATTCATGAAGCATGTTCCACTGCCTGTTGAGGAGGACGCTGGGTGAGGACAAACATGTCACACTGCCCCCCAAAAAAATCCCAGCTCTTTGTCTGGAGTCCTGACAAGAGTCTGGAGGAGACCCCTCAGGGCAGGCGGCCAAATGTTCCACCACGATTCTGTCAGCAGTTGCACACCGGCAACACAATTACATCTACACGGCAGATTGAATGCACAGAGCATTTTTTGCACCATCAATAAGCTTTGATAAATAATAATAATAAAATAAATCAAACCAAAGCAGACAATTGATCCAAAACAAGACAAAAAATCCCAACAGGAACACTTAGAGAAAGATTCTTGCAGTCACCAAGTGTGTTAAAATAAGGGCTGAGAAAACCCAGACAAGGCTGATCCTCAGAAAAAGGTTTAATCAAAATCTTTGGAGCTGCATTCTGCCTCTCTCTGCTCTCAGCTTGGATGGTCCGGTCTCTTCTCCCTTTACCAAAGTGCAGATTTCTTTTTCCTTAGACTGGCTTGGAAAATGTCCTTTTCAACCAGCAGCTACCCATGTGTTTCAGCAGTCATAGAAAAGCCTGTTCTAGTAATTCAAGAGGACTAACCTGCCTGGGTTTACAATTTTTTTACTTTCAGATTTCATTTGCTCTCTTTGTTATTTTTCAGTTTACATCACCTTTTCCAGTTTTACTTTTCTTTCCCTCTTCATCCTCAGCAAGACAGTGGTTCAAATCTTTTCTTCTTAAAGAAAGCAGAGTACTCAGGAACAGGCACATTGGAATTTCCTTCCTTACTTTAAATTAATTATTTTCCAAATAATTATTTTCAAAGACACTTACTGAACTTTCAGGCAGAAAGAGAGAAGTCAGCAATGTGCAGGAGAGCTTCTTTCCCTTCTTGCAGCAGAGCACTCCCAGGCAAGTAGATGAAATATTTGCATCTCCATCCTGCCCTGAAACATGTTAATCTGCCCTTTCCCAAGGCACCATTTGCATAAAGAGCAATCTACAGGAGAGCCACCCAAACAATCTTGCCTCTGCATCTGCAATATAGCTTATTTTTTTCTCAAATAAGCAAAGCGCCTTTATGTGTTAAACCATTTCAAGTAGGAGGTATCCCAATAAAACATTAAAGTTATTTTAATGGAAGGGCAGACCATTGGAATTTTAACTACTATTCAGGGCAAAGTGTGTGCAGAGAAGCAAAATATACAGAAGCATAGGGTAGGATATTCAGTCAACTTTTTAAGTGGCACCTGTATTAGAGAGACCTGAAAACCTTACATGACCTGCTTTTATGATAATAGACTAAAAAATAAGAACAGAAGGAAGCACCCACAAAACATCATCAAGAGACTTAAACAAAACACTATGCATAAAAAAGAAGTATTGCTGTATGTTCTATTCTTACTCTTTGTTTTGTTGGGGTTTTTTTAACTGTTGTTCCCCCTTAACTCTTTCTTTGACAGTCTCTGCCCATCCACCTCCCATTCCTCCTTTTGCTTGTGCAGGAGCAAACCCTGGGTGGTGCAGTAAACCCTTCTCACATTTCCTTCATCACACCAGAGATCAGAAACTGGTCCCAGAGCACCAGCCTTAAAAACACTGGCTGTGGTTAAAGGGGGAGGAATTTCTAACACCCTGATACAGCCATGGCACTAACAGCATGTAGAAACACAAATAAAGGGCGGGATAAAACTCACTGGGGAAATACCCCTTTGCATATTTCCTAATAGTCAAACAACTGTCCCAGCGCCCTTGATACAACCTTGGTAACATTTATATAGGATGAACTGGGGCTTTCTTCTCTCTGCCAATCTACCCTGTGCTTAGGATACGATTTTTGAACTGACTGCAGCAATCAAGCAAAACATTAGTGGGGCCAAAGTAAGTCCAGCACCAAATACTTCCTCAAACTGTCCACTGTTTATTTATTCTGTTTGCAGCCAAGAAAACTTTGAAATCCATTCTCATTTGTGCTTTTGGATGGCTACTCTCCATCAGCAGTGGCAATTTCAAAATCCGGTGTTATTTCCTGCAGTTCAGACCTTGACCTGCGTGAACAATCCATACTTGTGATGTTGTTTTCCTATATCAAACTTAGGAAGCGTGTGAACAAGAGGTTACTTCTTTAGTGGGTGCAAGTGTCAGGACTGGTGTCTACTATACATGAAGTGCTTTAACCCATTTCAGCTGAATAACCGTGCAGCAAAAATTGCCTTGCTGTGCGTTCCAAGATAACACTTTAGCCATCCGAACTTTATTGTACTCGTTACTGCAAAATTAAGGGCATGTAGGAATTACCTGTTGTGGCACACAAGTAACATCTGCCTTTATTAAGGTCAGGACCATACCCCTCTCCAAGCAGCCCTTCTGCAACACCTCGTAATTTCTCTTGGCACAGTAACCTATATAAACTCTCACAGAGCCTGGTTTACCTCCCCCAGCCAAACCACCCTCAGCGTATGAATGAACAATAAACACTTTCTGCTTTCTCCTGCTATTGACATCAAGTGAAACGTTGCCTTGGTTTTTCAAACAGTGCCGGTGCCTCTTTTTGCACATTTTCTTGGAGAATTTACTTTTAAAGAGCTGGGGTTTTTTTCTCTCTCTCTCCTACACTCGGCGCTAGCTGCAGCCCAGTGCTGGGCAGGGCGTCACGGTGGCCCTGCCTGGCACCTGGCAGCCCTCCCCACGGCATCCTTCCTCCGCGCCGAGCTACTCCTTCCCACCACGGGGAACAAAGGAGCCATTGTGTCCGCACCGAACAGCAGGGCTTGTTTTCGAGCCCTCAGTCCCCCGGGCAATGCACCCAGTCCCTCCCGGCTCCACACACACCGGCACCTCACGGCTCATTTCCCTCCCTGCTTCCCCAGGGCCTCCCACCACATCCCACCACACAGTCACTGTGATTTGGCTCTAGACTGGCGGCCGTCCAGGGGCTGTGGGCTGCTCTGGGTCCAGCTGATTTGCCTGCACACCTGAGAACATGATCCTGTGTTTGTGAGCACATCACGTGTCTTTGTCAAGCTGTAGCACCTGTACTAAAGCAGGGAAAATATAAGAGGACAAGAAGCAATGGCCAGGTATTCTCTTGAATAATGGTATTTCTCCCTTCCAAACATTATCACCCCTAGATATGTCTAGGTATAAAGGGATTTCATTTTTTACAAAATATTTCCTGTCTAGGTTTTGTTTCTGACTGATTATAAATTTGCAAGGAGTTTGTCAGGCAGACCATCGGTGTAGCTTCAGCCTCCCATCTGCACCACACAGCAATGCGCTGGAGCAAGAACGTTTTTTCTGATGAAATATAACTGCTGGAGCACTTCAGCCAAGGACAGGCTCTTCGATACAACCCTGTGTACTCCTGTGGGCTGGCCAGAACCCCGTATCTCTGGGTACAGCAGGCGATTTTTTGCTCCTTGCTCTTGATTTCTATTGATGCTGCTTAAATGCTTTCTCTCTTGCATATGTTTTCTTGGCCCATATTTCCAATTTTATTGTTTTCTGTGTCTCTCTCACACCTGCTATTTGCTCACTGAAGAACGCTGCATGCACATGGTTAAATAATACCCTGGAAAATCCCACCAAAGCTCCATGCTTTCAACTCCTCTGTGAGCAGCTCAAATCCAGAGCTCACATCCTGAACAAGTCCTTTTTACATTCTTTTTTTTTTTTTTTAATCTGCCTAGCTCTGTGTTTGTTGCATTTATTCATAACAGAAGGGCAGCCCTTTCACTCACCAGTTCCAGTCAGTTTAACCCAACCCATAATACCATCATTGTAGTCAGTTTGCTGAGAGCTGGAAAAATTAGACATACCTGTTTGTAATGAATGCTGATAATTACACAACAAACAAACAACAAAGCAGTCTGCTAGATCCAATCACTTCCTCAATTTGGAGACATTAACATTGATAATTGCATACTGTGGAAGCTCAGAGGCACTAAACAAGATTGCATCCTCCATACTCATCATAGAAGACATCACCAGAGCAGAGAAACTTACACTCTAGGAGGCAAAAGATACGTGACACCGCTTCTACAGGTGAGGAATAAGGTACAGAAATAACCATTCAGCCAAAGATGGAATACAGGGTAGAGCTGGAACCAAGTGAACTGAGTACCATAAATACCTGCCACTAGCTTTGGCACCACGCCATCTTTTAAGACAAACTCCCAGACACTGAAAGATCTTGTGAGAATGCACAGGATCCACAAATTCCATCTGTATGTGTAATTCTTTTGAAGAGCAATGTTTTTAACTTCCTAGTTTGCTATATATGAACCTTCAAGAGTAATGGAACTTTTATATCTGACTGTTCATGTCATGAAAATTAAATATTTTTAGTCTCTATAGGTAAGGATGCACCATAGACAGTGACATTTACATCCAGATGCTCCACTTGTGTGTGTGGTGCAAAATTTTCAATAAGTTTATTTCTGGGTTCCTGATTTGCTGTTATCATAAGTGCCTGAAAATGTGATTCACAGCAAGATGCTTTCTGATATAAATTATTATACCTGGAACAAAGCCATGAATTTCCAAACCTTACCAGCTCTGATGTTTGTTTTTTTTTCTTTTCCCTAATGCTGAACAGGTATTGCAATTGCACTAGACTAGAACATGAAAATTCTCCTGTCCAGCATTTAATTCCTGTGAAGACACACTAATAGAGCTGGGGCTGCTCTGCCTGGAGAAGAGACAACAGTTTTCTAGTATCTAAAAGGGGCTTGCAAGAAGATTGGAGAGGGACTTTTCATAAGGACATGTGTGACAGGACCAGGGGGAGTGGCCTGAAACTGAAAGAGGGCAGTTTTAGAATAGGTATTAGGAAGGAATTCTTGCCTATGAGGGTGGTGAGACACTGGAACAGGTTGCCCAGAGATCTTGTGGACTCCCTGTCCCTGGGGGTATTCAAGACCAGGCTGGATGGGGCCGTGAGTAACCTGGCCTAGTAGAAGATGATCCTTAAAGTCCCTTCCAACACAAACCACTCTAAGATTCCATGATTAACTAGATTTATACCTCCATTTCCACAAGACTGTACTCTCTCAAGTCCATTTATTCATATAATACAAAAATAATGCAATCTACACAAATACAGATGCCCTTTAAAGCAATCAGTTTTCCACACCCAGCACTTGCAGCAGGATGAGGTGTCACTTGCACTGCATATCACGTCAGCTACAATTACGAAGACACATAAGTATGTTTGCAAGGCAGCAGTGTACAAAAAGCCTGATCTTACCACCACTGATGCTGGAGGCTGAAGAATATAGAAATAGATTTGTAATAAAGAGCTGTAATAAAGACCTGACTTCAGCTCTCATTTTACACACTGCCATGCAAAAAACCCTTGTGCTTTAGATCCCTTGGCAGGACACTGGCCAGTCCACCTGCCCTAACTGCATAAATTTCCAGCACATTCTCTGGAGATGCGCAGGGGAGTTTTCTGTGCATGAAGCTGCTCCTTTCTACTGTGAGTGGACAGAACTCATGGGAAGTGTGAGATGTCTCCATTCCCTCCTGGTGATAGTATTTGATAAAACAAAATACGTGATTTCTAAACCCTGCTGAACCCAAGAAAGACAGAATTTAGGCTTTCTACACTGAAGACATCTCTCTGAACCCCGGGCCTTGGAGAACTTGGGGGAAAGCCTTCTCCCCACCCTCTGTGGGTTGCTGTGTGCAGACACACAGCGTGAGGACTTGGGCACCACAGTCAAGTCTGACTCTTCCTCAAGAGCAGAGTGTCCAGTCCCTCTGCCACACTGACCCATCAGCCAGAGGGAGTCACAGCCCCAGTCACACCCAGGACTTCAGGCCACCCCAGAGCTGCTATGCCATCCAGGTGCCTGCCTGCCTGAACCATGGCAGCTTTGGGGAGGGGGAGTTGCCTGTCTCTTTTCTAACAGGTGCTTTTAGGCATGAAGAGATCACTACAGTAGGTGACCAGGAAATTTTCAGGCACAGTACAGAGGCACCTTGCAGTGCAAGAAGCAGACAGGCTGGTTACTGGGTCTGAGCCTTAGGCTTTGGGCTCCTAAGTCCCAATTTAAGCAGGCTGGATCCTGCACAGAGCTAACACCTTATTATGTGTTCATGTTCCTTTTCCAGGTCTTTCATAATTCCTCATCTATCAGCTTTCCCCACTTAAATTCCTAGCACAATGGCACCAAAAGCACAGACCTACTACGAATATTTTCCAAGTGGTACTTAGCCAAATATCCCACTACATCAAAGGTGAAACATCTCAGAAGAACATGAACATTTCAAGAGAGTATTGTGACCAAAGTGAAACCTTCCAACTGGATACCTGAGGGCTTTGCTCTCACACTAGGCATGTCAATGCAGCTCTCTTTCACAGAGGCATTTGAAAGGGGCTGTTTTGTATTTTGTTCCCACAAAAGGTCCAGAAAGACTTCAGAAACCTCAAGAACTTTCCATGGGATGGAACGACAGTTCTTCAACCATTTTTGCTCCAACACTTCACAAGAGAGGGGCTCAGGTAAGGATGTTCATGTCACCATGTTGGTCATTCAAAAAAGCGTGACTGGAAACATGCTGCAGGTTCTCCTCATTTTTCTTCCAAAAAAAAGAAAAATTAAAAAACACACTAAAATTATATAAGAAATCACTGAATGTTTTGCCTAATTCTCCTAAAAAAGCCAAAAGAAGAAAGAAACCACTGTATTAAAGTCAGCTTCGTGATTACGAAGTATCTGGGAACCTCTTGTATCAGTTTTTCTTTCTACACTCTGTCCAATTAGTCTTTAGTTTACTTGAAGCTTTTGTATAAGGAGTAGGGTAGCTTGGTTCATGTCTTTTAAAAAGACACTTAGTAGACATTTTGTGCAAGTAATTACTGAAGTTACAATAGAAGAAAAAAAAAAAAGGCTATTTCCTACTCCATTACTGTACATTAATATATCTTTCCTGACATTTACTGTCAGGACTCAGTTTTTCTTACCATCAATCTACTTCACACAATTTAGTCTCTTATTGGATGGAAACTTTTCAGACTAAGAATATCCCACAGTCCTTCTGTTGCGTGATGATTCCTACCACTTTAGGTGTCTGTTTTATCAATCACAAGAACTAGAGACTATTCTCAACAATAAAGTCAAAAGTGTGAATAAGATTCAGAAAATGTTGCCTTTGCACGATGTGCACTCTCAGGAACAAAGAATTTCCATTTTCTATCTACCATTTGGCCTTTCACATTTCTTGAGCATAATTTGCATTTGAAATCAGGACAGAATACAGGTTGATGCCACAATTTTTTTCGTTTTAAACAGATCACATTATTCTTCTGCCAGGTGGACTCTTGAATTACTCTCCCAATTCCTCATTACATTGCAGCCAGTTCATACGGTCACATGAAATTACCGTCAGGATTAAAAAAAAATGTTTCATTCCAAGTCTCCTGAACTTACTTGTCAATAGCTTTCTGCTTTGCTTGTATCCAAACTACTTTCCAATGGGAGTGAAGGACAAGCTGGATTATTTTAGCCCAGAAGGGTGAAGCCAGATTGCAAGAGAAAATCATTGCCTACAGAATGGAGTCAGTCATGCAGCTCAGGCACCGCTGCACTGGGCCAGAGAGGCCTCTGAGCCTGCTGGGCAGACCCAGACCAAGCTGCAGTGATGGCTCTCACACTTGCAAGTGTTCCAGCCCCACACCTGGAGCTGTGCCAGCACAGAAGAATCATTTCTACATCCCCCTTCAGCTCAGATAGCACATTTATGTATCTGCACACAACCAAAAGGGATTACGGTGAATGATGCTCAGCAAATGTCTGAGAAGAGCTGTCAGAGAAAGGCTTCATCATTTTTAGCATCCTCAAACAGTTTTCATTAAAACAAAGAAGTGGATGGATGTCACTGGTTGAAGGGCTCACTTCCAGCAGTGAAATACAAGAAGGCAGCAACTGAGAGGGTGCTGAAAGTTTCTGATATTTTTCATGCTGCCCGAAGTTGAGAAGGATACTTGGACATGTCACTGTTTTCAAAGCAAAGGGATTATTCCTATTCACAATATCATGAAAAACCAAGAATACTCATTTGATATTTGTGACAGAATAATCTGTCAAATATGAGGCATTGAGATTAAAACCGAAGAGCGAAAATGAGCAATGAGGTACAAAAAGGCAGGTATCTGCCCCAGAGCATGAACAGCAAATGGTAGCTTCTTCAAGTGTAAGGTCTTTGCATCAGGGGCCTCTTGCTTGTTGCTTATGCAAGAGGTAGCAGGGTTATAATCCATGTGTAGTGCTCCTAGTGCCACCTTGACTGGTCACAGAACGGGCTGCAGAATTGGCAAGTCTGGAAAGTGAAAGAAATTGCTAGGTTCAGCAAAAGGTTGTCCAGTTCCCACAGAACACCACTTCCAAGCCCTGAGAAACGCTGCTGTTATCTCACCTGATCAAAGGACCTTGCATTCCATAGGAAACAGCAGGTGAATAATCATACCCCGCTTGAAGAGGAGGGACTCCATCAGCAACCATGAAATTTCTCCTCCTGCAACAGATGCAGGATTCTTGTGAGGAAAGCAGCTCAAAGGTTGTGGTGTCTCTTTTGCTTAAGCTCCGGCATCAGAGGCAAGCTGCTCTAACACGATGAATTGAAAAAAAAAGAAACGAGGTTCCCGTTTAGAAGGTGCAAAAAGGAACTGTGCACCAAATGAAGTGCCCACCAAGTCATATCCTTGATTCAGGTGTCAGTGCCTGACTTCTCGGTGTCATCCAGGATATCACTCACCACCA
>VZRV01008972.1:1141823-1153517 GCA_013398115.1 Falcunculus frontatus | reverse complement strand
GCCCCTGTCAACAAAAGTACCAGAAAAAGTCTCTGCACTGCAAGGAAATACTGTGGACAGAAGCTTAATCTGTCCATTAGTGAGGTACAATATCTAATAGGTAACTTGGCTGTCCCTCATACTCTCATGGATAAATGCAAACTTCTGGTTATTTGTAAGATAAGATATCATGCCATTAGCAGAAGCCATTCGTGACAAATAGCTCAGGCATTTCACTTCCCCAGAAGAGTAGATGGTGATTTTTGCTCTAGCTCCAGCAAAACAGTGATTAATTGGGAGCTATTCAGTGTTCCAGTGCCAGGGTGGGTAAAAAGCACCAAACAACATCTTGTGAGCATTTTTGCTGTTATTAAAAGAAAAAATTGTACATTCACAACAGCTGTCACAGTTAGTTCTGGTGACTTCAATTCTGTCTCTCTTTTCTAGGCACAGGTTAGAGATATCTGATACAACACCACAGTGTGTGTTTCTCTATTCAAGAGTGTCAGAGAGTGCTGCCAAAGCAGACCTGTGTCATGGGCTTAAACTCAGAAGGAAATTCAGATGCATGTTCAAGTAGAGCTGTCTCCAGCTTCCGGCAGTCGTTCCTCGAGGAGTGGAGCAAAAGGAGTCACACAGCACTGCCCCACGCCAAGCACAAGCCTCTGTGACCCCAGGAGTCAGGGTCTGACCAGAGAAATCCCCACTTTTCTTGTTCTCCAGCTGTCTCATTCTCCGCCGGGCAATGCTTGTGACATAGAGAGATGTAGATAAAGCTCTTCCAAAATTGCACCCAAAAAAAAAAAAAAAATCATGTGCTTGGAACGTACAGGGGGAGAAAGAAGTCAGGTCACATGAGAATTACTCTGTCTTCTGACCTGGCTCCACAGCTCCTGTCTTGTAAGCAGCCTTCACTTAGAGCTCCTCTTGCACAGACTTCGACAAGTCTGAGGACTCATTTGAGATCCAGGGATGTCTTAAGCTGTAATGGATGTTTTGCTATATAGTACCAGAAGTATTTTGGATGAAAGGAGCAATGTAAACTAGAAGAATTTACTAATGAAAATCATTAATAATAGATGTAATTACAGAGCTTTTGTAATGATTCAAGATCTCCAGAATATTTCAACATCTGCATTATCCACTTATGATTTTAAAACAGAGGAAGATAACAGAATTTTTACAGAAATCTTTAAAAGAGATTAATTCTGCACAATTATTAAAAAAGTAAGAATTTCTTCTGGAGGAGAAAAAAATCCAGGGAATGGAGAAAAAAAGAAGGGGAACAAATCTTTAAAATATGGTATCAATTTCTAGGCCATAGAAGTGAATGCACAATTTAAGACTGGGAGGGAGGAGGATTATGGCTAACTTGAATAGAGTCAAGACCAGCCACAGATTACGGCACTGAATATCACAAGGAAAAAAAATCATGAACATTTAAAACAAAACAGTAGCTAAGAAAATGGATGAAAAAAAACAAAAGGAGGTTGTTTCCAAAGGAAAATAAAAAGAAAATAAGAAAGGTCACATAAATCAAATAACATACAATCAGAGAAATTTATATCCCATTTATATTCCTCCTTACATCATCACATTTTTGCTTACATAACTATGTTGAATGTTCAGCAATACAAACACTTGCAGTGGTGCCACTCCTCCTTAGAAATCTTTCAGGTGCAGTTTCCTTGACTTTTCCAAATTATTTCTTCCTTTGAGATGAAGAGGTTTTCATTTCTTTAACCACTGCACTCATCATGGGTCAAGACTTATCAAATAAGCATCCAGCAGTACCAGGTATCAGAACTGAACAATTAACTGGTCCATTTCTTCTCTCCATCAACTTTTCTAGCACCACAATCTTTACATTGCCTGATAAATCAGAGCTTTTTAAAGAATAAGAACCACCCCACACCACCACCCCCCCAGCAGAGTTTTCCCACAATAAACCTCTACGATATCAGGTTTTTACTGTATCTTCCCTGCCTTTCTTGTCAGGACCAAGAATATATTCTAGGTAGGCTTTTCATCTCTATTGATGCATTCTAAAAGTGGTAGTAAAATGTAAGCAAGAACAAGATGAATGGGAGGAGTCACAAAAGCTTTAATCAACTCCTATACGTTGCAAATAAGAAAACAATTGCTTCAAACAGAATTCAGTGCTGCAATCTTTCGCTTCAACAAAAACCCGAGTTAAAATTTCAAGCCAGGCCTCAGTAATACTAAATCTTCAGCAGACAATGCTATTTATCACTAGAAATCCAACAGGTGTTACTTTAATTTGCCAAAAATAATAGTAATAAAAAAAAGACTGATTTTGCCCTATTTAATTTTTGGAAGATTTAAATATTAACATTAGTATATAATGACTGCTACAAGATTTTACAAAAAGTCATGATCTGTTGCTTGTATTCAACACAAGTGTTCTCTAGAGAAACTCGAGTTGATATGCTTGCTTGATGTTCACAAATCATTTTGAAGATGAAAAGCAAGAAGTGCTAAACATTAAGCTAGTCTCACCATCTTCTCATTACAATACAGATAGACAATCTCTCAGAACAAGAAAAACGAGACACAAAGCTGGTCTGGTGAGGATCCTGTTTTGCCTTTGAAAAAATGTTAAAGTAATTGATAGTTTCAATAATACATAGTTTCAAAGTATTAAGCATTCCTTTGCTCAGTGCTTCAAAGGGGTCCCCAAATGCCTAGAAATGCAACTATTTTCCTTTTCATGTTTGATAGGAAAAAGTATTAAAAAGACTCTTAAAAATACAAATAAAGAGATCTATCCACTTTTTGATCCACCTTTATCTGAAATTAAAAAAGAAATTTGAGTGCTTTACATGTCCCCCTGTAATGAAAAGCCTCACAAAAAGACTCTGATGTGGAACTAATTTGCATTCTGAATGTGCTGAATGGACTACAGAGACTATAGTAACCTTTAGAGAATCTTTGCTGCATTAAAAAAAAGCAATTCGTATTCTACCTCCTTCTACAGAAAATGAAAGGTTGAAAGATGTAAATTAGACAAAACAAACAAACCTTTCATAGTACATTATGAGCTCCAGGTTTCCTGTGCACTTACAAAAATTTCAGTAACTCCTCTTCCAATTTCAAGCACAGTAAATTTGAGCTGTTTGACAAATGCCTTATCACCACTTGATTTAAGTGTTGCTACATACAGAAGCATATTTCAAGGAATAAAGCATTAAGAAACAACTTCTTTGAACTTCCTTACTGTCTCCCTCATGCCATCAAAACGATGATAGCTTTTTTATTATTTAAAGCTCACATAATTTCTGGCCTGGCTGACTGACTTTAGGCTTACATGACCACGTGGTGCATGTACATCTTCACACTCCCTTAATTCAAGTGTTGGAACCTGCTGGCCCATGGCAACAGATTTTAACAGGGTGGTCAAAGCCATGAACAGAATTAAATTCCTGTTCATCCCATGAAAACAGAGGGTTAAGGAAAAGAAAAGCATTCTCTAAATCCTTAACTAAGAAATTGGGAACAACACACACTTGTCCCATGTGAGAGACAGTGAGTCTTTCTAAAGACTCAGCTCACACAGAAAGTGTCTGTTAGACACCAGAATTCCCTCGGCTTCAGTGTTCGTGGGGTTGTTTGCTAAAGGGGGATAAAGTTAACTTCAAAAGCAGTGAAATAGTGATTTGACAGCAATTCCTTATCCCCACCATGCAGCATCCTTAAAATTATCTTTCATCCACACAAGCTGCCTTTCCTTATTTACCCTTGTCCTTATAACAACTCTGCCAGTCCTGCATAAGGAGGCCACACTGCTTCTCCAGATGCCCCAAATCCTTGGCTTCTCTGCCCTTTTCTCTCCTTTTTCTCTCAGGTCTGCAGACCTGAGATAGAGACCACATCCATTAGCCTCTGCTACAGTGATGTGAGCCCTTCTGACACATGCTTTGGAGATGGAGATATCCCCAAGCCTGCAGAAATATACATCTTACTGTGGCACACAGGAAACAGAGAACTATATACTGGGCACACAGAAAGGTGAAGTCTCACTCAGGTGCCACGTGTAAGCTTGTTTGTGTTATCCAGCTGACAACCTGAATGTTCAATACTGAAGCAACTGATTGAAGGAGGCAGTACTCACAAAAGTGGGAAATTAGAGCAGCTCAGCATTATTAATTCTGATTATTCAGTTTAAAGGGGTATTTTGCACAGAAGAAAATTTCTGTTGAGAGGAAAGGAGGGATTCTGAATGTGTAGTCTTCATGCTCTGTGATTGCATCAACACTATTACCCTGGAACCAGAGAGGAAAGAAGGGCTGTGAGAGGCCCTCCAGCCTCCCTCTTGCCCAAAGGTATGATCAGCTAGATCTGAATTATTTCAAAATGGTGTTTATCTAACCTGCTTTCAGAAACATCCTCAACCTTCCCAGGCAACCTGGGTCAGTGCTTGTGAACGTGACTTGTTATCTTCACAGGATACAGGAAGGACAGGCTCTGTCCCTATGTCTCAGCAAATGTCTTTTACCTACAGCTTTCAATGTTTCCTACTCCTTCTTTTGTAACTAAATATGCTCCACTCTTTCTTCTTTTCTTCCATCTACAGCTGTTGTGATTTTCATTGCTCTACTCTGAATTTTATCATTGTTCGTATTGCTAATTGCAGGGTCCAAAACTGGACACAGGACTTCTTATTTGGAGCTTGGAAGATTTCTTTTGAAGGGTTTGCCTTAAACATTTTTCAGAAGTTTCTTTAATTTTTGCAGTGTCCTTTTCCCCAGCAAATCCACTACCTGCTAACTCAACCCCCGCGCTCTCCCCAATCTCCCTGATGCCCCACCCTGTCATGTGCAGGACAGCAATTAAACCCCATTTTTTTCCTCCCTTCCCCAGATGGAACAAACCCAGCTCCCCAAGCCTCTCCTCCTGTTCTACTTGTTCCAGAACCAAGACCACCATTGTGGCTTTCCTCTGGCCTCTCCCATTCTACTCTTGCACTGTGGTCTCCAAACTACACATTTTATGGCAAATGTGTTCACAGGGAGGTGAACGAAAGGTAGCAATCATTTTCCTCAGCCTGTTCATCACCTGCTGGCTCTGCTCATGAAGCCAGGGAGTTTCAGGAGTGAGTGCCACGACCACGGGCTCCTGACTCCCTGCAGGTGCACAGGCAGGATGCTCCCTGCCCTCTGCTTCAGGTCTCTCCCTGGGGTGACAGCTGCTGCTGTTTGCTCTGCTCCTTATCCACAGGCAGCAGCTCCCTCCTGCCCCAGGGCAGTGTGCCTGGCAGGGGAGCCTTGCCTGTTCCAGGTGGGAGGTAAGGAGCTGAGGGACCACCCATTGCCCTGACATCCCAAAGGCTGGGGTGGGCTGGGTTTATGAGGAATCACTTTTTTTCGTCAACCCATCTGCTGTGTCTGTTTCTGAAGACTGCAGGCTCTTCAGGGCTGAAACCATCTTAAGAGGCACTTAGCTATAAATTATTAGCTATAATTTGCTATACTAGCAATATATATATTAATATGGATATATAACATCTATATTAACTATAATTAGCTATACTTAGCTGATAAGTAAGAGTAAATACAGTATTTCAGTGCCACTGGAAATAAAATTTGAAGGGTTCAGCTGGAAAAGAATGCAATTTTCAATATTGTCAGTTCATCAGCCTTTCACTTAGCCTTCACTGAAAGAAGTCACTCAGACTTCTTTCTTGTCAGAAATCAATATAAACCCACCATTCTGGTCTTCAGCGCAATGATTGGCCCAAGCCCAAAACTGGGGCTTGACTGATGCCCTCAGCTGTCCCTGGGTTGAAACACCAGAGGAGTGTGGCTGCTCTGGAATGGAGCTGATCCCCACGTATGAAAGCCTGGGCCAGGAGTGCAGGCAGACTGCAGAGACCGGGCAGCTCTGACCTCATTAAACGCCCCCCATCCAGCTGCAGCAGGGATGGAAAACACCACACTGGTATTTACCAACTCTCCTTCTGCCATAGCAATCAGAGGTTCTAGAGTACAGGAAGCAACACAAGCAGGCAAGCAAAACAGAAGAGAAAAATAAGCAGAGAACCTGTGAGGTCCAGAAAAGCTTTCAGTATCATACACTGATTTTACATGGAAAGCAGTCAGACTACAACCCGAAAGGACACTGATCTTAACAGGAATTCCAGTCAAATTACCAAATTACCTTTGAAGACCTGGGCTTTAATTGCTGCTGTTACAGAAAGTGGGGTAAAACCTGCTGACAAATGGCTAATGTGTACTAGGAGCTCTGCAAGCTCTGAGCACAGACTGCCTTTGCTCTGAGGAGTGGTTCTTATCAGACTGGAGGGAAAGAAAAAGGAATGAAGCAGAAGTTGAACAATGTCAGCCTGCACTGCTGAGTAAGAACAGACCTGCTAAATGTAAACACATTGAAATACTAATTAAAGTCACAGACCCCCGTCAGCTGCCTAGCAAAATCCACCAAATCCCTAGTGGAATGAATCACACATTTTGCGATCAAAGCTGACATCTCAGTCAGGTCACAGGAGTATGTGTGGATGCTTTACCTCTCATCCTGTTCCCCCACCATGCTGGCAATGTGCTTTTGCTTACGGTGAAACTGTGTCAGAGGCCTCAGATCAGTGCCAGATTAACAGGGCTAAATTACTGTGGAGTTTGTGTTCTGAAAATAGCTGATGTTCTTTTGATATTTTAATTTCAGTAAAAAAACAAACTAGCAGGGAAGAAAATATCTCATCTGTCATCCTGGTAATGCTTCAGATCGGCTCATTTACTGATGGCACTTTACAAGAGGGTACACCTTACAAGAGCCTGAGAATTTTGGAATGGGGACTAATTCCAAGGTGAAAAAAATTGCTGTGTTGCATGTAATTTTGTATTAGTTTCCTGAAACATGAAAAACAACAAAATCAGAGTAGTGACAACAGCTTTAAAAAAGTAAGTTGAAGATACTGTTGGAAACATAAAAAGACACAAAATGCCAGCAAGTTTTAGAAAATATATTTTTAAAAATGTAGCTAATAGATACATGACAGCAAATGTCATTGTCATGTCTCAGAATAATGATGCTGTCTCTTCTTTGCATTACTTGCACAGCCCCGCCAAAGGACTCTTCTTACTCATTGTTCAAAAACTTCTTTGTACTTAAGCATTAAAACACTGCAACTGCCATGTTTGAGCAAAGACTCCATCAAATCTATATTCTGTATCATGTTTTATGATTCAATGAAGCCCGTTTTCATTCTACTAACATCCCTCAGATTGTCTTTGCAGCTGAACAGCTACCAAATAATCTGCTTTCAGAGGAAATTCTCCCTGACTCCTAAAACAAGGAAGGTTCTCACAATATGGTTTCTACCCATTTAAATTTTTTCTTTTTTAATTCTTGCTATTATGGCTTTAATTGCTATAATGAGCTGTATATATTCCGTTTTGAATCCTACTAGTCCAAGCAATCACACAATATGCATTTGTTATTGTACTCGGCTGTATATATCCCTCTGAACTCAAGGTTTGGTCTTACACCTCAAAAGCCACCTGCATTTTATACAACTCAGTAAAAAAAATATACAGTTTTTGTCATGTGAAGTTTACATATTTCAGCGTAATGAACACAGACTTTAAGTCCAGGTTATGCACACTAAGCCATCTGAAAAAAGTCCACGCTCTGCTTTCAGTGAGAGGGGTTGAAAAGCGGGAAACAGAACAATTGCTTTACAGAGGCGTTGCTTCCTTTAATAATTTGTGCCACATAAAGAATACTTTTCATGCTAGGTCATTCAAGAGAGATTTTGGTGGAATGCGATCATTCAGTTTGTGCAGCAAAACCAAGCTACCACGATTTAATTCTGCTGTGTGCTCAAATTTTATATTGTACACCCGTCAGTTGTTAAAGCATAGCTCCTGCTAAGCCGAAAGCATAAAAGAAAGAGTCTCGTTTCACTTCTGAAAGGCCTGAAAATGTTTTATTCATGTATTTGTAGCACATACATTGCAGGGAGTATTACTGGATTCAAGAGAGAATTGAATGACCCTTCACAGACAAGATTTTGTTAGTTTAGGGGTTTGATTGGGCAGTATAGAATCTATCGGGTTTTTTCTTCAGCTCCAGGTCATTCATTCTGGACATTTTGATGAAGTCTAAACCAGAGCAATTATGCATTCATGAGTAGGATGCTGAGGGTTTCACTTGGAAAACCGAGGGCTGATAACCAAAGTAAGGATCAAGTATCTTTCCCGAGGCTACTGCATAATGATGAAAAGACCACATCTCAAAGCGTGTATTGCAGAAAGCCTTGTGCTGCTCTTCAAACTGCTGTAGATAAACCGATGGATTAAAATAACCAGCCCCTTCATCTGTCGGGGCTCCGTAGACCTGTACAGTGCCTCAAACGTAATGTGTGTTCTAGAATGAAGAGCTTTGTGCTGCTATGAGGCAGAGCTGACAGCTCCTGTTTCAAAGTTATCTTTAATGCAAAAACAAGAAACGTTCCCAATTGTATCCATTACAATAAAGATGCTGGATGATAAAGTCTGCTACCTAAATCATTTCAGTCATATATGGGAAATCAAATCCCTATAAGCCTGAATGCACACAAAATGCAAATCACTCTGAACTGCCTCTAATACGAGCACATTCACATACATCCTCACTTTCAGATACAAGGTGTCATTGTGAGCTCACTGCAGAGCCTGGTGTAACCCGAGTGCAGGGAAACGCTGACTTGGAAAGATGCGTGACAAAGAGCCCCAGCCCTGCAAGTGTTTGTTCCCATGAGCCCTTCCAGAGGCCAACAAGCTGCGCAAGAACGACTCTCAGGAGCAATTACTCCATATTAAACAATGTACTAATAACATTAGAGAGCATGCTGCTGTCTCCAGCTAGCTTGAGAGTATTTGCTTTGTACGGGCAAACCCTAATTTGATGGATCAGGCTAAGAGCTGGGAATGGCTTGTCAAAACAACCCTGAGTTCATTTATTGAGACATGAACAATGTCCCATCCCCACGTGGCCAAAGGGGGACTACCGTCAGTACAACACAGCATCGCATGTACGCTGTTTTTGTGTGGAGAAAGGCTCAGGGGACAGGGCTGCATCTTGCTGGAAACAAGGAAGCCACTAGCAGCGGTCTTGGATCTAGCCCAAAATACTTCACCTTGTAGAGATTTTTGTTGAATGGAAGTTGTTCATTCAAAGTCCCTGTGGATTTCTAAACTAGCTGAAAACTGCAATTTGGAAAAATTTAAGGGCTATTCAGAGTATGACACTGTGAAGGAAGAAATAGTAAACTGCACACGAACTGTAAGTGCTCATTTTAGGTATTTTCATTCCAATAATAACACTATACTTTATTCAGGAAGTATGTGGCTAGCATATGTTTACAACGAAAGCAGTGCCGTGCATCAAACAGAGCAGTATTGTTTCAGAGTCATTGCAATATACATTATCCAGACACACTTCAGCTGGACAGATCTGTGAAAGTGAGAGGCATAGGTAAGAGTTGGCTCTAGTTTTTGTAGGTGTCATTTAAAAAAATTAAACAGTTGTGAAGTGCGTAGGCTCCATTCTCCTCCCTCCCTGCCCGCCTTCCCTGCTTTGTTAAATACATCCATCACATCCTCTTTCCCTGGGTGGATTTCTCCATCACTGTTTCCATTGTCCTGTGATGGAATGGAACAGAACAAAGATTACCAGATCATTTTTCTAAATCACTCATCTGGTCTGGTGAAAACTCTAAAACTCAAGAGAATTTAAACAGCTTAGATGCTACTGAAGAACAATCTGGCTCTATTTCTCAAATTGAAAAAAAAAATAATTTAAAAGCATGGCACCAATTAAGCCAAGCATCCCATTTTGTTTGAATATTTTGCAAAAACTTCAAACACATTCCTTTACTTCTTTTATTGTAGGGGCATATCATAGAATTAAGGCCCATTGCAGCAGCTTTTCTCCTTGTCTGCCTGTCTTTGGAGAGAGGTTATTTTTAGGTTTATGCTTTTAAAAAAAGGTACACAACCAGGTTGGTTGGTTTATCTTCCTGCTTTCTCCTGGAGCATTTGGAGAAAAGCTAAACAAAGGAACACTGTGCTTTGATACTCCCTGCACGTTCCAATATTTAGTTAAACAGTGAGCTTTGGTGAACTTATCCTGCTCCTTGGGTTTGTTCAGCCTACTGGAAAAGCAAAGGAACAGAAGCAAAGGCCTGCCACGCCACATTCCCTCCGGAGCCTTGGGAGGCCTCTCCAGGGGCCTCTTTCCCACTGACAAATGCAGAGCCATGTGCAGCATGCCTAAGTGCTTAAGCACTTTTAAATGTTTCTCCACATCTAGGGAGTGAAGATAATCACACAGAATATCCTTGGGCTTTTAAAGGGTATTAGAAAGGAACATACCTGAAAAACAACACAGACAGATTTGGAATGCCATGAACTGCAACTATTTGTTACTGAATGCTCATCCAGTTAATTTTGGCTTTTCTGAAAAATTTTGCATAAATTCCTACCTCTTCCAGCCTCTGTCCTTCATCAAGCATGGTTCAGGTTATATTATTGGGATATTCCTATTGTGTTAGTGTAGTCTGTGGGAATCAGAAACCTTAAGCAGTTAATTCACATTGCTTGATAACCAGAAGCTGTGAAACAGCTTTAGCCATCGTAAGGAAAGTTGCTCATTGCTGCCAAAAGAAATAAAGGAAAACTCTGTCTAAGCACTGTTTGTCTAACATGAAAATATAGTCATGCTTAGAAAGGGAATAGGCTGTAATAAGTATGGAAAACTTACTACGGCTACGAGAGATGCTAATCAAATCTCACTCCCTGGTTTCAAAGTGAAATCCAGACTCCCAGTGGCACAAAACCTTCCAGAGAAATAAAACTAATTACACTGCAGCATTTCTAGACCTTGAGGTTTTTAATCACATATACCGTCTTGCTTAACAGTTCATTCACTTAATGCAGGCAAGGTACAAGTTTTTGTAGAAGTGTCTGGAAGTGCATCCAGAATGCATTGCCTGTCCACTGTTTTATTTACAGGTTCTTCCAATGAAAATCAGTAGCTAATAAATCAAAGCATTATTACACAAACACAAAATACAATCATTAACATTTCACTGGATACAAATGATAAGCATAAGGAAATGTCCATGTACACTCACTGACAGGAATTGGTGTTAGCTTGCTACTAATATATGATACTGGGAATTGGTGGTAATGTAACTGAAAGACAGATATGTATTAAAAAAAAAAAATTAGAGAGCCACTCATGTTTGACATGATCTTATACTGAGATAAATATCTACAGACAGTGGCATGATCATGTACACTCACATGTGATCATATCAACATAGTTAATTTTTTTCTGACAAGGTATCATCATCAAGGTAGTTGAACCTCCTCAACAAAGCTTGTTTTGATCAAGTACCAGATACTAAAGTGTTGGATGATACAGAAACAATCTGTGCAAGTGTAGCAATTTTGATTCAGAAAAAAAATTTTTAAAAAGTAGTATTTACAAAGGTAACTTTTAAATTCAGTGATTAAACTAAGACTCCAGTCTTCATATTCCAAACACCTTTTCATGTAATTTCTGTATCTTTGGCGGTTTGCTCTCCTCTCCCCATTCCTTCTCCCCACCGCAAATATTAGCCCAGGCTTAAAGTAGATTATCACAATTAAAACTCTTCAAAAACCAGTAAGTTATTCACCTTGTGCCAAAAAAAAA
>VZRV01008972.1:1125974-1141788 GCA_013398115.1 Falcunculus frontatus | reverse complement strand
AAAAAAAAAAAAAAAAAAGCAGCACTATAACATTACTCATAAGATTTCATAAATCCTTCATAATTAAGGAAAGTTCCAGGAGCAAAAAAACTTACACAACTTGTAGAACTTGGGAGGAGAAATAAAGGAAAGAGGAGACATACATCCATTGACTTGTTTGTTCTTTTCTGAATTTAATTTACAAAAAGCTCCTGGTACTTTTTCTAATGTTTCCACACCTCCTTTCTCTGGCACATATTGTTTAATATACAAACAATTTAAATAAAATGTCAAATTCAAATTCCCACCATAAATAATTACACTCTTATGAAAACTGGTGGGGTTTCAGCTATTTCAAAACTAGCCCTGCCTAGCTAACCATTTGGTTAAGAATCAGGGGTTAAATAAGAGGATTCTTACAAAAATTTGTTATTCTATTTTAGCCTTTTAACAATTTCATACAAATGAAATCTAGAAGAAACTCTTCTTACTGATGTTGTAACCATATAGGCTGTGCAAGAAACAGAATCATTTGAGCTTTTCTGTGTTTTCTAGGGGTTCTATGAGCCTGTTGACATTTTGGAACTTAAACAAAAAATAAAACTCTTCAAGTCCTTATTCTAAATGGTAGATAAACTCTCTAGCCTTTTTTCTTCATGAAGTGTTATTATCCATCCTTATTATAAGATACTGTATTTCTTCTCAGCTTTAAATTGGGTTTGTCAATACTGTCTCTTTTTGCCTCCATCTTGTTTTTCAGATTCCAACTCATTTGGTGAAAGAGCTCATAATTTTACCTCTTCGCTGAAGCTGGTCTTTTCACACTGGTCAGCTTTGAAAATCAGACTACTGAGTGCTTCTCTAGGTCAGACTGGTACTAATTAGAGTATGGAGTGGAACCAAGCTGGTTTGATGTGGAGTTTGGATTGATTTCTTGTCATGCTTGGGTTGGAGATCTAGTCATCTCAGGTGGTTCAGGAAACAGGGTGGGGAGTGGTAGCCATTTCCATGCCAGAGTCTCTTAACAGCAAAAATACAGAAGAGAAACTGAGAGAATGAAAAAAAGACTTGAGGTTGAGTGAAGAGAACTTCCATGTCCGTGAGTGGTGGTATTGTTCACTGAATTTGTGACAGCTGACAGAGAAGTGGAACTTGCTGAAGAATTGTTTGAAGGTGTTGGACTTGTTCCATTCAGACCACAGATCTAGAATGTGGAGAGGAGGGGAAGTAACAAAAAGGGTTATATTATCTTTTTATAAAAATCAGAAACAGATTAGTAGCAATGAACACTGTGTAGCCCCACTCAGTCACAGTACTCAGATGATATATACAAATGCTCACGCCTTTCATTGTGCAGTTAAGGACAAAGACATTTTGAATTGTGCATGTGGGATTTGTTAAAGAAATAAATCTAATATTTTTCTAAATGTTTTTACATAACTATTACTTTATGGAAATCCTTCCCTAAATTAGAAGATAAATAGGTTTCAAAAAACCTCACCAAAAAAAAAGTGCAAATGTAGAGCTATGTAAAGACAAATCTTAGGATAAGAAAGACTTTCAAACAACTGCATGAATTGCAGTCTGCCTTTTCAGACTAAGCCACAAACAAAAATATGAGCAAACAACGGTCGAGAATCTATTGATACTGTTTCTGGGGCTGGTTTGTGGCTTCCTTTGAAGCAATGGTGGGGCTTTATGTGAGTGGATTTCATATTTCAGCCTCTCTTATCTTGCTATGGTAGCACTGAACTGCAGAAGTTAGAACAATGAAACCATACTGATTAAATCACAACTTATCAGCATTCTAGAACATACGCAAAAAAGCACAGTGAAAAGACCATATATTAGCAAATTTTAAAAATGCTGACAGAAAGCAAAATAAAAAAAAACCCTTTCCCCCTCATAACTCTACATTATAGGGACAGAACAAAAACAGCACTCTGTGTAGCTTCAATATCAAGTTATTTTCTACACACGCACAGGAAAACTTTCAAAGATAACCTAAAGTATTTTTATTCCAGTGAAAAAAAGCATGTGAAACACAAGGATAAAAAACAAGAGCAAGAATCACATTATCTTCTTCCCAAAAATGAGCATAATACAGAAAGCTTGGCTTCAACTCCATGGCAGCAAACTTGTATTCTTACAAGAGCATTCTGGTAAGCTCTTAGAGTTAATTCAAGTAAAACTATATATTTTTTAAAGAGGTTAGTTAGTTTAATAGGTAATTCTGTCCACAAAAGGTGTCCTTATTTTCTCATATTTCTAGTGCTGCTGAAAAAATAGATTAGCAGGAAAAAAAAAAAAATCAATCCCTCAATACTGAAGCTATGAAGTTGATACTAAACTTATTAGAAAACTGCATAAGCACTTTCAGTATTTTCTACTAAAAAAAGAGCATACAATAGGAAAACATAAGGATGGTGTAAAGGTTCTGGTAGATAGCATTTTTGGCAACTGGCACCATGCTGGAAGCAATTTAGGACTGCAGGATAAAAATCGCTGTGTTGAAGTTTCTGTTGAAACTGGTCTGAAAGTGATCAATAATGAATTGCTGAGTTAATAACCCACAAGGCAAGTCCCAACCTGCCCTGGAATTTTTTTCAGTCTTCATACAAAGACTCCACCATCATTCCACTCTCGGTTATGTATTTTTAAAGTTTTCTTGGTTTTAAACCAAAGAAAATATTTTTAATCTCTTTTTTTTTTTTCGGTGGAAGAGAATGGGCTCATATCCAAGTTCCGCAACGTCACAATAGATGGGACCCCAGAGGTTTTCTCAAAGTGAATGTGTCAAATAGTGGTAACCCAAAGGGTCTGATCCTGCTCTCATCACTGCCAAGGGCAAGACTCCACTGAGCACAATGGAGAAGGGATAATGCCCTTCCTTGCAAACAAAGAGGAGAGGAGGAGGGAACACCATCCAGCAATGCCGTTGCTGCTAATTTTTCTGATATTTCGTTATTCACCCTTTTGAAGAGGTGGTCTTTAGGAACAACACACCGATACGGAATCTGGGAGCCCCGCTCGCCTTGGCCGCCCTAAGAGAAGCGGGTCGCTCCTGCATCCATTACCTTTGCGCCAAGGGCAAGGCTCGGCCAGCGCAGCAGCCAGAGGCTGGCGCCTTTGCTTCCAGCCCCTGAACCTCCCACTCCTGCCGGGAACCGAGCCCAGGACCGGACCCAAAGCCCCGCAGCTTCGGTGGGGGGAGGGTCACACCCGGGTCCCGCTGCAATACTCATGCCTTCCCGGCGCTCCCTCGGATTTGGAGAGATCGTTCTCCCTCTAATCAGCGGAGGAATGAGCGCTCGCTGCCGCTCACACTACAGTTCCGCGGCTTTCCCTCGAGGATCCCAAGGGAAAAAAAAGGCGGCGAACTCTAACTTCATCTTTTTTGATTTGACCGGGATAATCCACGGCACCGCCACTGCCATCCCAGGGCTCCGGGCTCGCCCCGCCGCCCGTTCGCGCCCATCCCCGCCCCGTCCGCAGCCGGGCTGCCCGGGCTCGTTCCTCTCGCCCGCCGTCGCCGCCTCGGGGCGGAGGAGCCGCCCGCCACCCACGGCCGCCCGCAGGGCGCCGCGGCGGGCTCCGGGATGGCGTACACGAGCGGGAGTTCTTCTCGGGAGAAACCCGCCCCTTGCTGCNNGGTCTCGCCGCGGCCGCTCTCCCGCATCTCTCGTGGGGCCGGCGGAGGGCGAGCGCCGAGCCGCTCCGGGGCTCACCTGCGTGGGAAGGAGGAGGGCAAGGAGCAGGAGCCCCAGGCCGAGCCGCGCCGCCAGCGCCGTCCCCATGCCCATCTGATGCTGTCCCGCCGCGATGCTGGTGCTGCTCCTGCTGCTGTGGCTGCGGGCGAGAGGGATATGCCGCTCCGCCGCACCCGGCCCTTTTATAGCAGCGTTGGCTCCCGTGACGCCCCGCCGCCGCCTTCCCCCTTCTCCGCCCCACACCTCTGCTCCCGCCCTCCGTGCCCGCCGGGGCCCCGCAAGTCGCTGCCCCCCCCTCGTCCCGCGCCGCTGCGGGCTCCGCTCCCCCGGCCCGGCTCGGGATCTGCCGGCCCCTCTCCGGGACCGGAGGGACCCGGGAGCTCTGCTTGCCCCCTTTGGTTCTCAGAGGCGCTGGCTCCTCTCCAGTGCCGGCGTCGTGTTCTAGTATGGAGGGACTGGCACAGAGCTGTGGTGCTTGAGCTGCAGTTACTCCAGAGAAACGCTTATGTTTATAAAAACACCAGGCTTTTTCCATGAAAAAAAATCAAATCATGAGTGAGAGAAGGAAAGGTAAAGGCGGCTGTAAATATTTCTAAATGGCGGGAGCAGTGGATGAAAAGCTGAGGAGTTAAGATCCCGTCTTGTTCAGAGCTGCCTCACCATTAGTGCTCAGGCTTCAGACCACAGGTTGCAATTTCAAGCACTCTTTGGATCTAAATATTTTATCATTACCATTATTCTTTAAAGAAACCTGTGTAACAAGTGGAACACGAAGTTCTTCCAGCTATAGCCTCTGTGTTGGTGAGGTTCTGCCTTCTGGCACGGTAAATGCTGTACTTATATCTCCCACCTTAACTGACTAAAGATTGATTTGGTGAGGTCCTGGCACAGTCTTTCAGATGTCTCAGTGCATGGACAACTGAACAAAAACAGTCTGTGTCCACTTTATAAACTACAAAAAAGACACACCAATGTGCTGATTCTATTGTCACAAAGCAATAGAATGCTCTTAAGAGCAAGATTTTCTGTTGGCTCAGACAAATCAACTTCAAAATTGGATAGGTTCATGTTTATCTCAGAACAAAGTGTAAGGAGATACCCAAGTCCAGCACTACATAACTCATTGGCCATCTTCAGGGACTGGACTGCTTTTGAGGAGTTTCCAAAGGCATTGCCAGAACTCAGTCCAAAAGCACAGGAAATGTGGAGAGATGTGCTGTAGAACCGGGTGCTGGGACTTGTCTTAGACAAGAATATATAGTTCCAAACTAAGTCTTACATTAATTCCTTCAGAATGCCCAACAAAGCTATATTTCTTTTATTTTTCCAGAAATAAAGGCATTTTGTAAGTTGTACCATCCAAGATACCAATCCTTGTTCTATACCAGGATGAAAGGGCTTTTGAGAGCTATGCTAAGTCTGAAGCACTTTTGAAGCAACATTTCCCTCATTCTGATCATAGTCATAGTCCCATTCTTTACTATAAGAGACACAGTCTATCAATAGAGTAACTATGGGAACAGTCATCAAATTCATCGTCTTATGTCTCTGAACATTCAGTGGTTGTCTGCTGAAAGCTGGATGCCAGAAGATGGGTTTTCATGGTTATGGAGATATAAGGAGAGAAAAAAGAGAACTGTGGTGGACTTGATATGACAGAGGAGAGACAAAGCTGAAAACATTTCTGTCACTACTTTCCCTTGCAAACAGTTAGTTTTGGTTGTCATAGTTAAATGAATCACAAATGGGAGAGAAGGTCACCTTTTCATTCAGTAGATAAGCCTAACACTACAGAAAAGTGAAATTCCCAGTGAGAGAAGTCACGTGAATCACAGCAGTAGAGTCAGGGCTCACATGATTCTGGCACCAGATTCCCTGGAGGAAATGAAAAATGAAGGGAATCCAGTTAGGGCTCTACAACAGCTAAAGCAAAGAATATTCTAGTGTAAAGCTGACAGAGGTAGTTTCCACTATTATCTCTCCCATCTTGTTTGGGAGAAAAAGAAACTGTTGCATGATCCCGTAGGGATCATAACTGGCTGGTCCAGGTTGAAGCAGCAGCTGAGACGCTTAAATATCAACACCAGGACAAATGAGAATGAGGGAATAACAGTCAGATGGCCTTTCCCATTCTCTCTAGCTGTGCATCTTGCCTGAGGTCTTGAACTATAACGGTAAAAAAAGAGGATGATGCACAGTTCTTGTAGGGTGACATGAACCAATACAGCATGATGCAACTGACTATTATTATTATTATTATACAGTGTATTGCACTTCTGGTGTTTTAACAAGTTTCAGTGAAAATGAGGGTATCTTTCTTTTTGCTAAAAATATTGTAAAGTCTGTTCCTCTATTAAAACTAAAGAAAAATGGAGAGGTTTAGAAACACTTGGTAGAAATGATAAATTACTGAAATTATAAAACTACAGAAAGTTTATGTTCTGATATGCCTTTCTGAAATATTCCTGAAACACTAATACAAATAAGGAAATGTACTGTCAGCAAGGGAGAAATGCTAAAAATATTTTAAGCCCAAGATTTTCATTGAAACTTTTGTCATTGGAAATTATAATGCCTACACTCCATTAGATTTATACAACCAACTTTCCCCATTCAGGAAAGCTGCAATATTCTTGATTCCTCCTGAACACATAAATCTCCTGCATCGCTAATTCCAAAATCTTTTTTTTTTTTCAGCTGAAGTCTATCATGAAGTCTGCAAAAGATATATTTGAGCAAGAGTCCAGAATCCAATATATGGATTTTTCGACAAGGCAAGGAATGCTGTGAGCTGAGAACCGTACAAAGTGAAGTACTGCTATCTGGTGGCCAAAAGGAACTTCAGATATTTTTCTTTCAGAAAAGACAATACGCTCCCTCGATCAAACACCCTTTGATACCAGTGTGCTCTTAGAGCTCTCATCATGCTGAGATACAGTGTTAAATATTGTTAAATCCCCATTGTTGTGCTTCCTTTAGCTTTTTCCGTAGGTCAGATCAGTACTCAGCACCTCTCCCAGTTAAATACATAATGTTTGATAAGAAAGGTTAGCAAAGAGAAGGGAGAAAATTACCTTGATCTTCTGAGTTAAATGTAAGTTCATACGTATATTCCACCAGTGAGTCTTAAGCTGATTGAACTTTACAATAGGCATGGCTTTCAATTCAGTGAGCAGAAGCAAAACTTGTGCTGCTTTTCATAATGCATTGGAAAACAAGAGCAGCTAAAACAACTGGCAGAAAAAACCCAATAGTTGTCTATGAAGGGAGGCAGAGAAGAAGTCTACAAGATATATAAATAATTTATTCAACTACATTACATTTACATAAAAAAACTTTAGCAAAATAAGTGTAGTCAGAGCATTAAGTGGAATTAATGAGAAATAATTTTGACTTATCCATTAATTTACTCTTACTTTTTAGATGCTAATCTTCATCCATCTAAAATATTTTAGGAGCATCAGCTGCTAATGAGAATCACTGGATCCTGTGCTACCCAATCAGCTCTTCACTCTCCTTGGTTGTGCATAGACTAGAACTTACTACTCATATATTTGAACTTGTGGCTCCTCTCAGTGTCTTCATCCATTTCAAGCTCAGGCTACTGCAGCTCTCAGTACTCACCTGAGTCGTATTATGAGTTATTTTAGTTAATTATCCCCTGTGAACTTGTTGTGTGTTTATGTGTTAGAACCTGACGTTTTTTCAAAAGACAGATTTGGAGAAATCCATTTTTGCAGTGTTCATCAACTAGCCCACATATGCTGATCTAAGCTGACATCATCTGGTGATATGTTTCCTTGATACCCATTTTTAGCATATGGTTTTGCCTTGAGAAACTCACATGTCAATATTTCCTAATATTTCCTAACATTTCCTAACATTTCATTAGTTAGGTTGGCTGTTCTCTTGCTGCTTGTTTAGTAGAAAGGACCTGTCTTGCAGCAGCTCCAGCCATATAATCAAAAATTTGCCAGATATTTTGAAGCACCTCTCTTACAGTTGCATATTCACTGTCATTGTAGAACAAGACTCAAATACTGATGGGACTCGTTGAAACAGATTTTAGACAACTGGACAAAGCTGTTTGGCACGTGTCTTGGGTAAGAACTTAGAAAATATACTGAGGATTGCATTTCCTCTTCCAGTGGAGGGTTTATATTAAATTTATATTAGTAAAGCTTTTAATAGAAGGCATGATTGGTGGTACTGTAAATCTGCATTTATTGGTAATAAATGTTGATTAGATTCAACCATACATATCTTCAGACATGGGCCTCGCTGCCATGATGCAGAGCCAGGATTCCAGCAGTGGTACTGTTTCCCTTCTGTGTTGAACTGAGACAAAGGCATTGGGCTGGTTAGTTAGTGGTACTGTTATGGAAGTAAGCAAAGCCATGATTTCCAGACCTGGAATCACAAGCCTGATGAAGTTTGAGCAGAAGAGAAGTTGTGATTTCAGAAAGAGTCTCAAGAAGAAACGTGTAAGGGTTGCTGCTTTAATGCCCATGGATCTTTTGACTTCAAGGGATGGTGTCAGCCTACACAATTAGGTGTGGCTTCAGATCTGCTTGAAATCACACCTTTCTCCCTAAGTCAAACAAACTCTGGGGTGACATCAGTACAAACAAATTAAATGGTAGCAGAGCCTGTTTTTTGGCCTTCAGGCCAGCTGACATGTCTAACCCTGTCCACCCTATTAAACCCTCCCAGTCTCCAGAAAATGGAGGCTAAGTCTAACCTGTCTATTGGTACGTAGTTGTCCCTGGCCTGGACCAACCCCTGAATCATGCTCAGGAACTGTTTGGGATCATGCTGCTTGGAATAGGACAAAACCAAGACAGAGCTTTCCTTCACTCATGAGGCGTAATGTCAGATAACAGGTCTACAGACATGAAGAAGTAAGAATGATCAAATGTCATTTATTCCATCTTCTGATTTGAGGGAAGTTTAAACATTATACTCAGAAAAAAATCAGTGAAGGGTATTCCACAGGCCATAGGCCTCCTGGTTTTTTTCCAAACTCTTTTCAGAATATTTCTCTCAACGCAAAGTCCTCTTTGCTGCAAGTTTGCATTGCATTGCAATGATTTATTGAGCTGCCTAGTAAAGTGCACAGATAATGATGAAGGCCAGATTTGTAACAAAGTGTTTACTGGTTGAAAACATATCAGACACTTTGCACTGAGAGGAGGAAGGAAGGGTCGCACGACAGCAGCCATCTACATCTGAGTCTCCCTGGAAACCCTTGATAGATGATAAAAGGAAACAAGTGCCTCTATGACGTAATTAATCTCATTTCAACACAGACATCTGAAACAGGTTAATCACTTCCTGGAGATGCTGACATCTCTTCACTGGCTACCAAAAGAGTGTAGATGATTCACTCTGACATTTGCCCCTATATTTTCCTGTAGTTTGAGGAACAGATTCAGTTCCTTCAACCTTTCTTCACAGGATTTTTATGCTTTTTTTTGTCACTTTCCTTTGTAGTCTCCCAAATCTGTCTTAATTAGATCATGTGTTCCAAAGTAACATGCTCTACTCAAGATGAGACTTCAGCATTGAACAACTCCATTGATGAAGCTTAGAAAGAATAATTCTTCCCAGCTTCTTTGTTTTGTTTGTGGTTTGATGCAGTTTTGAGATTATCTCTCTCCAGTTCTTGAGCAACAGTGCAATGTTAGCACTTTTCCCATCTCCCTGAATTTTCCTTCTATGATAAGACTTATTAGTAATTGCAATTATTGCAGCCAAATTCTTCTTACCACTATCTTGAGCACTAGCTCTGTAAGTCTGTGATTTCTTCCACTGGATTTGATACTCTGCATTATCTCTCTTACGTGGGGATAAAAAGTTAGTTATCCTCATACTGTACTGCTACTTCACTGTGCTTCTTTCCAAAAAAATGAAAAAATATACACTGAAAATCTCTGCATTCTTATTAGTCATTTTAATCATCATTATTAGTTTATGACTGCTGGGATTTCTTCTATACCTGACACTTTACAAGACCTATGTTATCAGCCCTGCATATGAAGCACTTTTTTCTGATAGCAGTGGAAGTCTTTATCTTCTTTTGAGAAATGCTGAACATCTGTACCTTGCAATTTGAATCTTGTATTCTTCTGCTTCCATATTGTTTCCTTGGTTTTGTGGTTTGGTTTTTTGTTGTCGTTGTTTATTTACTGCCTTCTCTTTGCCACTTAACAGGGCTGATTTTTACCCACAGTTATCAAGAAGAAAGTCTGTATGAAAAGAGAGCTGTCTTATGGAATACTCAGGTTCAGAATTCATTCCTAGTCATGACTGCTGCATGGTATCTTGCAGGGCTTATTTTTTTGTAACCTTTTATGGGTAATTTCTAGTCTGAGTAGAGGACAGGCAGAGATAACAAAGTAATGAGAATGAACCATGGAGAAGTCTGATAAACAGGAAGATCTAAGGTTGGATGGGAAGACACAGTTATAAGCCAAAATAAGAACAAATAGGATTAAAATGTGTAAGTAGATCAGCTCTTCTTTCCATTTCACAATAGAAAAATGGACTAGCCTAGGATTTGAAAAGATGAACTGCTGAAAGGAAACGTATCATCTATCACTAGGAGTGTTAAGACTTCATGTATCTTTTAAATGGTGAATACTTTATCACAGGGTATCATTATGCAAGGAGCAGAGAAGGAGTGGTCACACAGTGATGAGAACACCCAGAGTTTAAAAGAGCTTGTGTTGCAAGGACATGCTTTGTTGGGAGATAAATCACCCCAGAACTTCCTACTATGTGATTTACACATCTTTTACACCTCTGGAGCTGGACATTGTGAAAGGGCGGGACAGCCTTGACACCAAGTAATATTATTCTGACATTCCATCCCTCCTTATTGCACCTTTATTGATGTTATTTCTTTGTGTGTGTGTGTGTGTCTCAAAGGTACATTGAAACAGATAAACTTTTCTGTTTATAAATGCTAATCAAGAAAACTTGGTCTCTTAGTCACAATGGAAGCTGAAGTACTTTGCACAGCCTTTTTTCTGCTTTTAAAAGCAAACCTGACACAAAACATTGTTGATTTGGTTTTGTTTGGGGCTTTTTGTTTGCTTGTTTTAAGGAAACTTTAATTATACACATATGGAGGAACAACTGAAATTTCCCCTCTGGAAATTAATAATGCTAAACTTGCATGTGTATATCTTGAATTAGTTACTATCAATTAGAGAAGAGAACATTATTTTCTAATAACTAAAGACATTAATGTGAGGAGAATACAGAGGAAACACAGAAGTAAACAAATAATTCAAACGACTTAACATTTGCTCATGGACTGTGTTGTTTTATGGCTAATAATTAAGGTTCAAATAATGAATGCTTAATTGATTGGTTTTGCTTTTTATCGCATTTGCCATCCACTGTTAGTGGTAGCTAGATAAATCCTAGAGCAGCAACCAACTCCAGCAGGACGTGAACACGTTCACTACAGAATGAATGAAAGTCTCAAAGCATGTGTTAGGAAACAGCACAATAACTTTTCCTACCAAAAAAATACTGTGCTTTAGACAACTAGCAAACAAGAAAGTGAGGGGGAAACAACCAAACAAATCTCATTGCAAACCTCTCATCATAGGAGGAAATTAAAGAATTAGCAGTGAAACTGCAGAGCTTTTAATCCTGGTGTAGCTGGATTTAATACCAGAGCAAATGAAGGAAGTTACTCACTGTTTTCCTCCCATTTGCTTAACCACTGATGTAACACCAGTTTTCACTGGCAAGGCAGCAATGTGTTTCTGGTTTAGGTGGTTCACCATGCTCTGACTGATGGAGTGGCCTCCATCACTTCTTCAGTGCTGGTCAGAGCAATCTGCACTGCCCACCTCCTCCATTGTCTTTCTTATTATGGCTCAATGTGGCCTCCTACTTTAAAAGACAACAGGAAGACAAAAGCCAGATTAGTCAGACAGTGAAAAGGAGGAGGGGAAAAAAAGAGAGAATGCTACATTAGCAAGTGGCTATATCCCCATCACTTAAAGAAATACAGAAAAATACCTGAAACACATACACCTTCCCTTACTCCTCTAATTACCCATCTTTAATGTCTAAGATGGGTTTTCAAGGAATAAGTAAACTGCAAGTAAAGGTGCTTTGTGAAACCTCGCTCACTTCTAGAAAGGGATTCTCTGTGCAGGATGCCAGTGTGGCTGCAGGAACAAATGGACAGAAGTCCATAATGCAGTTGTTATGGCAAGAGATGAAATGGCAACAGAAAGAGTTGGTAAGTAGAGAAAAACAGCCAAGTTTCAGTGTACTGAGATAGGAGCTGGATACATTAAAGGTGTCCTAAAGAGAATAAACACAATGTTTTATAGTAAAAGATGGCACAGTAGATTATATGGGCAAATGCGTGAGAAAGGGAACTTTAGAGCAGCGTGCCAACTGAAAAGGCAGCACTGGAAGGGCTAGAAAAGGAGCTTGTGCTGCATGAAAAATTATTTTTCAGAGAGGGGCTTTAGGAAAAGAGATGATACGATTATTTGGTCACAGATGGGATGCAAGTAATCAGCTAGAGAATTTGTCTCTAGGCTATGGACTAAGAAAAAAGAACATCTAAGCAGTTACAACAGGTGTGACACTGGAAAGAGGTGCATTAGCAGTCAGGAAGCTCATTATTCAAATGAATATGGACAAACTTAAAGGTGATGCTCATATGGGGACACTCTGTTTGGCCAGGCAGCATCAATATGCATA
This sequence comes from Falcunculus frontatus, assembly GCA_013398115.1. Lineage (NCBI taxonomy): Eukaryota > Metazoa > Chordata > Aves > Passeriformes > Falcunculus > Falcunculus frontatus. The sequence goes on along the minus strand of VZRV01008972.1, from coordinate 1,129,360 downwards.
GAACACTGTCCAGTCACCTTCTCACCTTGAAATCAGCAGTGTAACTCAAAAAGTGTGTGGTCTCAACAATGCAATGCTGAAGCTATATCTGCAGAGACAAGTAATCTGGTGAGATGTGCATTGCAGACTTTCCAAAATCGCTACTCACGGCACTCGAATGGCAGCACGGGGCTCTTTATTTTGAGATGCAATGAGTGTCAGCAGATCCAGTGCTGTCACTTGACTGATCTTGCAGGAAAACAAAGGTAACAAAAAACCCTAGGCAGTGGGGAGGGAATTCCCAGTTACCGATTCCAACATACAGGTCAAAAGCTACTGAGAATTTTCTCTCTGAGCTACCAAACCTAAAAGACTAATCTCCTTGCAAGCGAATGGCGTAGAGAGTATACTGAAATACACAACATGAAAATCAAACAAGAGAGGAATTACCCTTCCTAGAGAGGAGATGACTCCACTGAAAAAAAAATTATGCAATTCTATGAGAATAGCCATGGGAAGAAGAACACATCTTGATCAGACTAATTAAAAAAAAAAATTAGACCACCACAAATCTGCCAGAAATGAATGATCACTGTTTCTTACCAAAGCTGAAACTTTTGACTGTATGTTGCTGAGATGTCATATTAAAAAAAAAAAATTCTAATCACCTGAAAGCAGCTTAAAGAACATCCTGCTCAGAGATAGGTATGACTGATCTGTGCTTGAGCAAAGGCTCTTGAGAGGGAAGCCTAAGCCCGTGGCAGCTTTGAGAAGAGCTTTTCGCTGCCATCTAATGGCAAACTGGGAGAAGAGAAAAATTACGCTGAGGTTTCTCCCCCTCGGAACGTTTTGGTTATAATTACAGTTCCATATAATTAAAGCAGGATTAATCGTTCTTAACTTCATTTTTGCATTGTTTTTTTCATTTAAAAATGCACATACTAACCCGAGTTGGGAGTTCCCAAGCACTCACCTATCTATAGTACAAATATTGTACAAGGGCTTTCACGGCCCTTCTACTCCGTGGCATAGGAGTCTGACAAGAAGACCTAGGAGACATTGAAGTTCCTCTACAGTCCAGGGCTGAATGAATCCTGGGAGGAAAAAATCCCCAAAAAACCTTGGTAAGCAGCTGCTTTCATGACTGAGACGTAATAATAACATGATGTACCTTCCAACTAGTACAACTGGAACAGTTGCCCACATAGCTGGATGAGGAAATTAAGCAAGTGTGACAGAGGTGATGTCCCTGTTTGGGGTTGCGGAATGATGAGATAAATCAGATTCCTGATGCCCGTTCATGACAACCAAGCCACATTTCTTCTGCATCTGATTAATTTCTGCTTCTGCGAGATGCCACTGTATCATCATATTTTAAAATATAAAAGACGGGGTGACTTCAGGCACACTCTTTACCTTGCCTTTCAAGATGAAGGTGTAATAAGGATGTATAATGCCCGACTAACATAGAAAGGCACTAATACTTATATTTTTGTTTACTAAGACTAAGTTAACTTCACTCTTAGCAATGTTAGACCATGACTTTAATCCATGAGACAAATTCCAAAAGATTGAAGAGAATGGGGTGTATGGAAAGATAGGCTTGGGGTGGTTTTTGTTGGGTTTTGGCTGTGGGGTTTTTTCCTCCTTAAAGAAGGTAGCATTTCTGCTCAGGGAATCCACACTGCTCTTGACATTCTTTTCTGTTCTGACTCACTATATGCCACTATGAACGCAAGAAAATTACTCTTACCAACCTTTCCCCCCCCACCAAGTAAGTATGTATGTATATTTTAAGATATACTGGGGGAAAGTGCTAAAAAGTTAGAGGCTATATTCTCAACTGAAATCAGTCAGAATCTCACAGAACTTGGCACGGGAACATTCAAAATATATAAAGACGCAAAGGTGTTCAGGGATTTCTTCCCAGTGAAGCTTCTAAAGAGGGGAAATACCTTTGCCCATTAATTACTCCATTACCAAATATCCCTCACATAAAAACCTCCCATTCAAACATTTTATGACAAAGTTTATACAAATATAAAATTAAACAATCACTTTTAATGCCCGTGCTAATTGCACAGCTGCTGTGCAGCAGTAGCTCCACAGTTATATCACTTTTCAGATTTGCCAGTAATGTTCCAAGGGACGATCAGTCTGTCAGGTGAGGTGACAGGCATTTTAAAGCAGAATTGTAAAGATGAGGAACTTTTCCATCTGCCAAAATCACCCCGAACCTTCTGCAGTCATCTACATCAGGGCAAGATGCTACCAATCTGGTTGCATTCTGTGCCTGTTCCGTACGGATGTAGAGAATTCCCCAAATGCTGGGAAATCGGAGCATTCAGAAGCACCCAGAGAGGTGCAATTGCTGCACGGCATAGAGAAATCTGGGAGAAGGCAGAAGAAGGGATGGACCTCTCCTAGTTTCTGAGCTCCAAAGAGAAGGAATTACGAATTACCACCAGTAACGGAGATGCGGAGTAAAAGAGGGAGATGTCATATGAAGGAAAGTAAAAAAGATAAGGGGAAACCTAGGCCACAAAGGGGTTTGGATTAGATTGTCATGGTGGCCAAGCCCTTCAATTCAATCTGTAGTTGAGAAACTTTAGCATCTGCTGGAGTGATTTCCCCAGTGAGAGATTTTCATGGTTTTCTGGTTTGGGCATGTGGGCAGAGCATGAGGGGCTGAAAACACAGAAAAAACTTCCCTAGAAAGCCGGGAAAATTATAATGGGAAACAGCTCTGGCACATCTCAGTGGTGCGGGAGACCATCGGTGGCTGGACCGCTCTTCCAGCAGAGGACAGGGCAGAGGTTGGCCCAAGGACAGGGGGCTCCTGCTGGGGACCTCACGGTTTGCTGAGGAGGGATGGACAGGATACCCACTTCAGCCTGCTGCCCTCCTGCCTCTCTCCCAGCTCCCTAATGCCTCTGCTCCCAAACCGGCCAGGCACAGTACACAGAAGGAGAGAGTCAGCCCCCAATATCTAGAGGGAGGATGCCAAGAGGATGGGCCAGGCTCTTCTCGGTGGTGCCAACCATTAGGACACGAGGCAACAGGCAGAAAATGATGCACAGGAAGTTTCACCTGAACACGGAGAAGAACTTCTTTACTGCTCGGGTAACCGAGCACTGGAGATCGTGCCCAGAGAGATCGTGGAGTCTCCTTCATTGGAGATACTCAACAACTTCCTGGACACAATCGTGTGCCATGTGCTCTGCGATGACCCTGCTCGAGCAGGGAGGTTGGACCAGATGACCCCCTGTGGTGCCTTCCAACCTGACCTCTCCTGTGATTCTGCGAGAGGCAGCTCGGCTCCCAAACCGGCGGGCACAGGGCAGAGAAGGGAGAGCCCCCCTGCCGCCCGCCCTGCCCGTCCCGCCCCGGGGCGCGGAGCGGGTCCG
>VZRV01008972.1:1095873-1125921 GCA_013398115.1 Falcunculus frontatus | reverse complement strand
CGAGCGGCCTCCCGGGGCAGCCGCCAGGGGAGGCGGGACCGCCACCGAGCGCCGCCACCGAGCGCCACAGCGGCGGGGCAGGGGCCGGCCCGGGGCGGGGGGTGCCGGGCGAGGCTCTGCCCGCCCGAGGGTTCCAACGAGGGGGAGAGGGCGCTCTTCGTGTGCGGGGCGGGGTCATGCCCCCCCCGGCCCGCCTATGCCCGCTGGCCAGCACGGAACAAACTAAGGTCGAGAGCTAAAAAGAGGCAATAATAGCTGTTTGCACGTCCAAATAACTGCTGGAATTTGCCCCCGAACTGAGGAGAGGCCTGTGTCTTCTGCGAGCACTGCACTATCCTGCAATTCAAACTGTATGTCATGTATTTTAACTTCACATATTTAGATACAAGAAAAAAGGGGAGGTGTGGTTATTTTTATTTGGCCAGTTATTGGCCTCACTGATCAGGGCTTTTTTCTCAACCACAAATACCGCCTTATTTCAGATTTCGGCAAAGGTCACTTGGGTGCGGAGGAACCGAACTCTAATCTTAAAAGGAAACACGTGTTTCCATGGATGTAAGATCACAATAAAAGCCAGCGCAGCACCCAGCTAGTAGGGACTGTAAATCAGTCTCTGAGAGCGTTGAAAACCATACGGGGTTTTTGGAGGTGTTTCCACCTACTCGTCCCAGGTTAGAGAGAGGAGCAGCAGCACCGGGGAGCTTGCACATGAGCCTGCTGTTGCTGGTGTCGCTCCTGGTGTCACTCCTGCTGCGGTACATAGAGCCGTGTTATTTCTGCCCAGCACTACCGCGGTGCCAGTTTCCATTTGGAGAAACAGAGGGGGACGTTGTGCAGCGTTTTGCCACGCAGGAGTGTTGTGGTCCAAGCAGAAAATGAAGTTAAGCAGCTTTCGGCTTTTCTGGATTTGCTTGCTTGCGGAGTTCAGCAACTTGCTTGTATGCTTGTATTGACAATGACTCATGATAAATACAGATCTCCCTGTGCTTTTTATGACACGGATAGCGTTGTTTCTGTGCATTTTGTGAATTGTATTTCAGATGTAGGGAGGAAAGTGCCACAAATGTGTTTAGACAGTTAATATTGAACACCAGAGAAGGAATTATAAACGAAGTATTCTGGGCTTTTCTGTGTTTCTCATCTGGTGTCTTAGTTTTTTGTAGTGGTGGCCAGTGTATGAGAAAGGCAGATCATAAAGCCACCTAAAGCCTTGTGCTTTCAGGTGGTGCATCGCTGCATGGGGAACTGGATAATCATATTTTTGTAGTAACTGTTATGCCATATGTGGGGAAATCCTTCCAATCCATCAAAGCAGTTGCTAATTTTTACATATGAATGTTTGTTTTATTTTAGGATATGCTATGACTGGCTTCAGACTCCCCATCACCACTTTCAGAAGACTAAATGTCTGGTTCGGACTGTGGGAGAAATTTCCCTCAAATAAACTGTATCCCACTTGGAGGAGAAGCATATTCTGTAGCTGTCAAGCAAGCACAGTAAACTACAGAAGATGTTTCAGTTTTTCCCCAGTGAAGCTCAGTGCACTAAGACTCTCTCCAGAGTATATCTCAGTACTTTCTCTGCGGAACAAAAGCAGCAAAAGCTCTAAAAGGAGCAGACAAAGCGTACAAGAAGAGGAGGAAGAAGAGGATGAAGATGAAAGTAATTTGGAAGATGAATTTGAGAATGACCCCAACGTAGTAAAAGATTACAAGGATCTTGAAAAAGTAGTGCAGTCTCTTCGATATGATGTGATCTTGAAAGCTGGTCTAGACATGGCAAGAAAGTAAGTACAGAAGAAACAACTTGCTAGTGAGAAAGATGTCATACATCTAAAATTTGACTTTTGATAACCTTTTATTGCTGGAATAACTCAGCATTTGGGGATTTTTCTTTTGTGTGTGTAGCTTTTTTGACTTTCTAAATGTATGTTTTGGATGTATGGATGTTCCTGTTTATTTCACCCATCTCCCTTGAAAGAGCCTGATTTTACTTTTCCCTGTCTGCAGTATTTATAAGATTGCTGAGGAGGCATTTTGTACCCCTTACTAGTTATTTAAAATGAAGAAAATGCAAAATACTGTACTGAGTAATACAAAAAGATCTAACTTGAGATTGAGGGAGTAGAATAATGCACTATTTAATGAATGGAGAAATAGGGGATGGCAAGTATAAGCTTCAAGTACCAGATCCACCAGGTAATTGTGCAGTCTATGAATGTATCGCAATGTTTGATCTAATGCAACCTGCTTAAGTCTGATACCATTATGTTGTTAGAAAAGAGTATTAGTATAACTTGACCACTTACAAATTATTAAACTGGCTGGTGCAGGAAATAGGACATTATTTATTCAATACTCAGGAGACAGATCTCTAGAAACAGCTTTTCTGGCACAGAGCAACTATATGCTATTATTTAATTTATTATCTGTGAAAGACCTTTTCTTTACTTCCAGTTCAAGTCTGTCCTGTCCTTAAGTGAAGGTGTCCTTTACACACAAATTAGAGTTGGGGAAATGTGCCTTGCCCATGAATGGTGGTGGTGTGTTTCTGCAAAGCAACAACTGCATTTGGATTGCTGCACACTCTAACTGCAATAAAACCTTGTTTTTCCTCAGTAAAATAGAAGATGCATTCTACAATAATGAACTCAGGCTGAATGGAGAAAAACTATGGAAGAAAAGTAGAACTGTAAGATTTTTTAAAATTTAAGATTTTTTTTTAATATAGTACAAAAAAATAGCTAAGGCATGATCTTCTCTTTCTAGATCACTCTGCAAAGGTGAATGCATGGCATTGCAAGCACCACTTCCACCTGGGGGGATAATGTGACCCTGATTCCCCTGGGTAAAATGTTGTTCCCTAAGGCAGACAGAAAACTTGTGTTGTTGGAGAGTCAAATCTAAGGCATAAAGTCAGGAGAAGGCAGCACGGACAGAACAGTTTAAGTTGCTGAAGGAAGTGATGATATGTATGCGAGGTTGATGGAGTAGGAATGATTAAATCTACGATATTGGTGGAGCAGGCACATGACTGAAGAAAAGGAGAGTTTGATGATAGAAAAGGATTGAAACTGGGGTAGCTGAGGGAAGGTTGCTGTACCTGTAATAGTGCACACAATTAGGAGAGAGGAAAGAGCGTCACCAGATACATACTTTTACCAACCCTTTTTTTATGTGAGGGTGATCTCGGTGGTGGCTACTGTCATCAAAGGGCAATATGATGAGAAGTTTTGATTCCTAATCCCATAGAGTTAAGGCTAGTTTAGGAGAGGCGTACTGCTTCTGTGACCTTTGAGAGGAGCACAGGCAGTTGCTGAGCACTCTGTTCTTTGAAACACTTTAAACTGTTTTAAAGGCACAAGGAAGAACTTTGCATTTTGCTGTTTTGTGTCTGTGTTGATAGAAGAAGATTGGTGGGAAGCACACTTCAGGAAAAAAAGACATACACGAAACTTTTTTCGCAGAGTTAGGTGTTGGTTGTATAACACAAAGGGTGAAGCTCTTGGCAGGGAAGATCATGAGACATGTAATTGTGTATTGCCACGGCTTTCCTAGAAGTTCATAGCTGGAGGATCTATAATAGGTCTGGTATTGGCTGCCTTCCTCCTCTCCTGTGAGATAAGAATATTAAGTGGAAAGAAAGGAAGATTGTGGGGATTCGTTTTCCCCAGGGAATGTTTATAATCACTCATCTTCTCTTTCTGTTTCCAGGTGAAACTTGGTGACACACTGGATCTCATAATAGGTGAAGATAAAGAAACAGGAACTGCTGTAGTTATGCGGGTAGTCTTAAAAAAATTGTCTGACAAAATGGAAAGTGAAAAATACAAAGTCATTTTGAGGCGTTGGAAAAACTTGAAAGTACCCAAACAGGATGTACTTAAATAACAAGGGGTTGCATGTGGCAGCATAAGATATTTGCAAAAAATCATATTTTTTTGTTAAATATGAATTTTGGTTAAACAAAATTACAGTACCCTTTTTTTAAGGGCTTGTGTCAGAATGTTATCTCCCTCTGCTGCGTACATCAATAATCATGCAATAAAGCCTGTCACTTTTTGCTGTTAGCTTTGTTTTGTGGTACTGTAGGTTAAAAGATCCAACACTTATATTTCCAGGGAGTTTCTTATAAATAATGAACCAATAAAGACTGATTTGATCACTATTTAGTTGTTATCTGATTCTGTTAATCAGAAAGGTTACATTAAAGCTGACATCACAACAAGCAGAACAGCTTTGTTTTATCTCTCTATTCATGAAATAGTTAGAGCTAAAGCCCTCAATTATGTAAAATTGCTTCCTTTTTCATTATTTAATCTTAATTAAAGGTTAACAGTACCAACTCTGTGCATACATATGCTGCTGCTATACCAGGAATACAGCAGGATACTGATTGCAGTGGCATATTTCTAACCAGGAAACTTTGTGGTGACAGAGAATCATAGAATCAGAATAGTTCATATTGGAAAAGACAAGATCATTGAGTTCAACCATTAACCCAGCACTGCCAAGCCCATCACTAAATCATGTCTCTTAAGTGCCACATCTACACGGCTTTTAAATACCTCCAGGGATGATGACTCCACCACTTCCATGGGCAGCCTATTCCAATGCTTGACAGCCCTTTCAGTGAAGAAATCTTTCCTAATGTCCAATCTAAAAATCGCCTGGTGCAACCGCAGGCTATTTCATCTTGTCAAATCACTTGTCTGGGAGGAGAGACCATCCCCCATCTTCCTGAAACATCCTTTCTGACCCTCTTTTTGCCGGGCTAAACAACCCCAGCTCCTTCAGTTGCTTCTCAGGAGACTTGTGCTCCAGACCCTTCAGCACCTCCATTGCCCTCCAGCCTCTCAGTGTCTTTTTGTGAGGGGCCCAGAACTGGACGCAGCACTCGAGGTGTGGCCTCACCAGGGCTGGGTACTTCCTTTCACAATAATTTCCTTACTCATCCTGGCCACACTCTGATACAGGCCTGGGGACAGCTGGCTCATGTTTAGCTGCTGTTGACCAGCACCCCCAGGTCCTTTTCCACTGGGCAGCTTTCCAGCCACTCTGCCCCAGCCTGTGGCGCTGCCTGGGGTTGCAGGCCCTGGTCCTTGGCCTTGTTGAATCTCACACAACTGGCCTCAGCCCATTGATCCAGCCTGTCCAGATCCCTCTCTGCAGAGCTTTCCCACTCTGAAACTGACCAACACTCCCACCCAACTTGGTGTCATTCATAAAGTAGTGAGGGAGCACTTGATCCCCTTGTCCAGATCATTGATAAAGATACTAAACAGGACTGGCCCCAGTACCCTGGGGAGCCCCACTGGTGACCAGCCACCAGCTGGATGTAACTCCATTCCCCATCATTCTCTGGACCTGGCCATACAAAGGTTTTTACCCAGTGAAGAGTGCACCTGTCCAAGCCATAAGCAGCCTGTTTCTCGAGGAGAATGCTGAGGGAAATGGTGTCAAGAGCTTTACTAAAGTCCAGATAGACAACATCCACAGCATTTCCCTCATCCATTAGGGAGGTTGTTTTATCATAGATGGAGATCAAGTTGGTCAAGCAGGACCTTCCTTTCACAAACCCGTGTTGGCTGGGCCAAATCCCCTGCTTGTGCTGTGCATGCCATATGATGCACTCAAGATGATCTGCTCCATAACCTTCCCCAGCACTGAGGACAGGCTGACAGGTCTGGAGTTTCCCAGATCCTCCTTCCAACCCCTCTTGTCGATGGGCATCACACTGGCTGACCTCCAGTGACCTGGGGTCTCCATGGTGAGGCAGGACTGTGGGTAAATAATAGAAAGTGGCTCAATGAGCTCTTCCACCAGCTCCCTGAGAACAACTGGGTGGATCCCGCTCAGCATCATAGACTTGTGTTTGTCTAAATGGTACAGCAGGTCACTGACCATTTCCCCTTGGATTATGGGGGTTACATTCTTCTCCATGTTGTCCAGCTCAGAGGTCTGAGTACCTGCAGAACAACTGTTCTTACTATTAAAGACTGAGGCAAAGAAGGCATTAAGTACTTCAGACTTCTTTGTCACTACATTTCCCCCTGCACCCATACAATAAATGATGCAGATTCTTCTTAGCCAACCTTTTGTTGCTAATGTATTTATAGAAACATTTTTTAATATATTCCATGGCAGTAGCCAGATTAAGTTCTGGTTTCTTCCACTTTTCTCTTTGCATAACCTCAGAACATCCCTGTAGTCCTCCTGAGTTGCCTACCACTTCTTCCAGAGGTCATAAACTCTCCTCTTTTTCTGAGTTCCAGCGAAATCTCTCTGTTCAGCCAGGCCAGCCTTCTCACCAGGTGTGTCAGGAAACTGTGATTGAATCATGGCAGTGATACTCTGTTCTCATGGAGAAGACAGATCAGTGAGGAGCTGTGTGTAGTACTGCTGATTTTTACTGTTTAACTAACCACAGAGGAAGATGAAATCTCAGATTGTCATGTATTAATTTCATTGTGGCATTTAGGTGGATATTTAATACTTAGGCATTGCAAAGAGCTGAGCAAAGGTCAGACCATACTGGGGGGAGAAGCTCATGTCTGTATTACTACAGGAGAATGCTGTTACTTAGGACTGGCATCTCAGGAATAACCACTTGCACTGGTGACATTAAACATGGGCTTCCTCCAACACAACTTGTTGGATGATCTGTGAAGCACGCAGATTTTTTATTGTTTATATGTGTTCAGAGAGCCACACACAGGTGTGTGTCTGCAGGAAAGCTGGCCAGTAGGAGCAGGTAGCTACTGTTCATCCACTCTGGGTCTGCTCCCAGCCTAGTCTGGAGAGCCCAGAAGGACAAAGATAGCCCTGAAGAGGCAGCAGAAGCATATTCCAGGACATTTGTTCTTTCATGCCAACAGCTACTCAATAGCTGTGTTTAAGCAGGGTATACCTCTCCATAGCCTCAAAGTGATGGCTGCTGAGTGAAGGATTTAAAATAATTTCTTACTTTCTTCAGTCATACCTAAAATGTGCGCTGTTTTGGTTTTGTTTTATTGGTTTGGTTTTTTGGGGTTTTTTAGTTCGGTTGGTTTTTGGTTTTTCATTTTGTTTTATTTGGTTTGGGGGTTTTTTTCTGATTGTGTAGATGTTTACAGACGCAGATACATGTCTAGCTATTGATTTACAGGCGTAGTGACCTTTTAAAAAAATGGTTCTTAAGAGGACATGATCCTGGAAAGCTTTCCTAGGGGATTTTGGTGATCCTTACTCTGCAGAAGTGAAGGGACTCTGCAGAGCAAGCACCCAGAGGAAGACGGCAGCCTGTACTTTCATTGTGGGCATTGCTGTCACCACTCTCTTGGAGCTTGCATCAGCTGCTATGGAACTAAATGAGATGCATCCTCTGTTCCCCAATTCAACTTACTCTTGCTATTTCTAAGTGGCTGCTGTAATCTCCAGGGATGCTGAGAGAAACAAGTAGAGAGGTGTGTTGAATTATGTCAGTGAGCTCCAGTTGCTGGTCAGCAACCAGTCAAATGCTTGTCAGCATGTACACACCGCCTGTCACCTCCAGCAGTAGCAGCTTACACCAGAGCATGCAGGGCCAGAGAAAGACCCCACTCAAAAAATGCCAGCAATGCTCTGGGGCTTGGGGATAGCTAAGGTACGGATGCGAAGAAACCAACTTTCTGAAAAGGTCTGTTTTGTGCAGGATAAAAACAGTAACAACAACAACAAAAAAATAATCAACTGCTTCCTGGCATCCAAGATGGGCAGAGAAGTTGCATCCCTGACAGCCATTAACATAAGAAAGAGCACTTAGCAGGGTAATTTCTTGAATTGGACAGAATATAAATACAGTATTACGCCAACAACTTGAATTTTTGACTTCTGGAAAAGCTTTTTGGAAACTAAAGTACACAAGAGCACAAGCAATCAAGACTTAGCCTATTCCTAATGATGACAGAGACTTTTCACCAGAGCCTGTGGTGAGAGGACAAGGGACACTGGTTTTAAACTGAAAGAGGATAGATTTACGTTGGACATAAGGGAGAATTTTTTATTTTTTTTTTTAATATTGAAGGTGGTGAGACATTGAAACAAGTTGTCCAAAGAAACTGTGGATCCCCCATCCCTGGAAATCTTCAATGCCAGATTGGATGAGTTTTTTAGCAACCTGATCTGGTGGAAGATGTCCCTGCCCATGGCAGGGAGGTGGAACTAGATGACATTTAAAGGTCCTGTCCAGCTCAAATCATTCTGTGATTCTATGACTGCCACCAAAACCAGGTCCTCACTGACAGTGGAAGGTAGAAACAGGCTTTCATAAGTTTTAAGTGTTGATCTACCAGTGGAATGAACTAAGGAAAAGAAAGGCAGACTTCCTAAGGAGTCTTGTGATGTGTGAGACAGCCCTCTGTGGTTCCAGGATTGAAATGGTTGGAGAGGGAACTGTACCCATGTGCTTCAAAATAGAAAGCTTCAGTCACAAGGCAGGGTGATCTCAGAGGAAAACTATGACAGCAGGAAGGTGAGTAGCTGTTCCGCTTGGCTACGTTGATCTGTCCTGGATAAGCTTCTCTATTGATCAGACCTTTTTATTGGGGTCAGACCCTGCTAAGCAGGTTGCACTTGTTTCTGCAGCCTTTAAACATCATGTGAGCTAAAACTGTGACCTAAAGAAGGGTGAGCAGGGGCGGCACAACCTGCAGCATTACCTGGCAGCTTCATGTGTCTCACCTGCTGCAGGAGCAGTACCACACACCTGCAGCATCTGCTGCACGTGGGCCAGCTTCCATTATGGAGCAGGACATGGGAGAGAGGGCCCTCGGAAGGAAAAGCCAGGAATTGCTCCCACAGCAGCTGGGCTTGGGTCTGGCAGAAGAGAGCCTGGTCAAATAAAGCAGGCACATACTGACACCCCTGAATAGGTTCCGAGTTCTGCTGCCTGCAGAGAGACAGAGGCACGGCCTATACCCTGACCCCTCTGGCCACACATAATAAGCAATTTTATTCTTAGAACAGAAAAGCACCAAAGTGTTTCTGGTGGAGAGTTGGGTTTGGTTTTTTGTTTTTTTGGTTTTTTTTTTTTGGTTGGTTTTTTTGTTTTGTTTCTTGGGGTTGGTTGTTTTTTCCTGTAATGGCATGTCAGAACAGGACAGTCTGCCTTCAGCACCTACCGAATTGCAGTGCTCAAGAGCCTGTGCAGGCCAACTGTAATGGTCAGTCTGTGGTGGCATGGCAAGGAAAGGAATGCGAAGGGATGCAAAGGGATGCATGTGAGCCATGCCAATCTGAGCACTACTGAAGCTAAAATGCATGTTTCCAGTGCTCCTGCATAGAAACAAGCACTACAGGGAGGGAGACCCGCTTTTGTTCTAACTCTTGGAACAAGGAGAGATAGGGAGCAAGAGACAAGGGTCAACATTACATGACATAATACCAAACTCTTGGATTTATACAAGGGGTCAGATTTCAAATGCAGGATGCAATCCTATCAAGTGACTCATTCCTACTACTGACAGGTGCCTTAGGATTTTCTTTTCACAGGAAACATCTGTAGACCTCGCTAACACACCACCATACGAGCTAACCAAAGTGGTATATTCCCATAAGTATAACGATTAAAGGAATATTTTGCCTTCCAGAGAACTGAGCACTAACACACGACTACAAAATGACTCTGGAAACAAGGACAAACAGTTGGTTTGCTATAATGAAATTTGTGAAGGAAATTGGGAGTGATTACTTGACATTTGTGTGTGTGTGTGTTCTGTGTGTATAGATACTAATTAGCTGATCTTCCTCCAATGTTAGGTAATAATTTGTTTCCATCTATTAACATCAATTTTAGTGTGATTGGACATGTAGTGATTTTGCCCATTTTATGACTGGGAAGTCAGTTTCACTAAATTTTGAAACAGAAATTAAGGAAAACATAGCTAAAAACAAACCAGGCTTGCTCTATTCAATTTTTGTCTTGAGGTGTGGGTAAGAAAGGGGAGAAGTGGGAAAAGAACAGCTTTATTTCTCTTCTATTACAGTTCTTCCCACGGGAATCAAAGTTCTTCCTTCCGAATTGTTAATCAAAGAAAAATGCTCAGTGGGGACCACAGTCCCATAATGGAACACACCAGGAAATGGAGTAAGCAAATGGTCTGCTCATGTCACAGGCTTTCATGGCCATTAGCTAGAAATGACAGCATCCAGAAAATGACAAAAATGAAAAGGAATATGGTGGATAAAAATAATACAGTGTAAGCGCTAATCTCCTGCCAGTCAGATGAGGTACAAGGAAAATGTGAATGTGGTGGAGGTTTGGTTTTGTTAGGAGTCATCTGCTTCCAGCACTTGCTTGTTCTGCCTTTCTTAACAAAGTCAATTTTAAGAGAGAATTAAGAGGAAACTAAACCGTAACTTAATCTATTCATTTTTATCAACTTCAGGCACATTAAAAAAGATACTTTCAGAATGCTTCTGAGGACACTGGTGCTGAGTTGCAGTAATAATAGAAAAAAATCAGAAAGTCAAACCAAGGCAGTAAAGAAATGTTGGCAGTGACAGTGATGGAGTTTGTTTCATCTACTCAGAAAAATCTTCCACACTTGTTCTTCAACAAATTTCAAGTGCAATCAACTAAAATGTAATTTTGTAAGTAAGAACACTTGTCAATTTATGCCCTGTCCTCAAGGCAAGCTTAAGACATTGAATTTTCCAGCTGTCCCACATCCCTTTAATCAGCAAAACAAAATCTGAATGAAAATAAATTATAAAACCTGCACATTATTTTCTGGGCTTTTTGGGGGTATAGAATTCATGTTAGCCCCTTCCAGCATGAAATTAGACCTGATGTACCTTTGTAGAGCATTGTGCACACAATTCTGTTTCTCACTGCTAGAACATAAACATCAAGCAATAATTGAAAAGAGACAAATGACAGATTTTTAAAAATGTACCTAGAAATAAACTGTATGCATTTTGAAGATAATAAAGTTACAAACATTTCTTAGAACACGAAACAGTATTGGCTGTACTGCATCAGCATAACAAGGTGATTTCAAGTAAAGATTTTTCTCATTTGCCAACACATTTGTTGTTGATTCTGTCACCTGAACATACTTAACAGGCAATAAACTGATGTATATTTCACCTCCCTTTTGATGTGTTGTTTTACAGAGCTTCTAAGGAAATGTTCAAGTTGTAGAAGATGCATAAGATGCAAAAATAAAGAATTATGATACATACTACACTGTTTCTTTTAGAAAGCTTAGAAATGGGCTACTCAATACTTACTGAAAGGCGATACATTTAAACTGTGAGAAGTAGAGACACTTGATACCCACCTTAACTGGGTAGGTAGAAAGTAATGCTTATCCACAGGAAGTCAGTGTGCATGGCTACATATGAGTCCCACACTTCAATATCTAGCAACCCTCCTATCACAGTTTCAAAATTATACGTTTATTCTTTTAAACAGAAAAAGTCTGAAACACAGAGAAATCTTTTTAAATGGCTGCAGCAAACTGGGGTGTTTTCCTTTATGTATTTGTCCGACTAGCTAAGATTACTTCAGATCTTCTAACAGACTTTATAGGAAAAAAATCCTGCTTGTACCCAAACAATCACCAGACAACATTTCTCTTGTATGAAAATAATATACCTTTAATTTATTTACAGGACTGACCAACTGGATGAAGTGGCTGTACTTCAGATGCACTGCAAGAACTTTTCTTAGTGAACTATGCCACTATTTATATGTCTGTATTTTCTTGATATCAGTTATAAATCATACAATCAAACGAATCATGAAAGGGTTGTGAAGAGTGGGACAAAAGGAATGTACACAGCAATAAGAAGAGAAAAAAACAATGAAAATATTTTTATACCCACTTTCAAAAATTATCATTTTTATGGTCAAAGTTACCAAACTGGTTTTTTCACTACTTTTTAGATAATATGAATTGACTGATTTTTGGACTTGATATCAACATCTACAGTAAAAGCCAGTATGTCTCAAACTTGCATGCTAGCTAGTAACATCTATCCCTTGTAAAAAAGTTTTATATATTCAGTTCTTCTGGGAGCTTTGACATCACTAAGTGGTGAAACGTATGACATTAAGATAAGAAAATAAAACTGTATTTCTTACCTTTTGGCCAGCCATTTGCAACCACAAATTAAACATCCGTTAGTATCTTCTGTTATTTTATATGTCCCACAAAAGTGCATATAAAAAAAAATCTCACAGAGTTTCTAGGTAGCATACAATGACAAGAGAGTATTGGTTTCTGATACATTCAATTTGATACATTTATGCACTAAAATGAAGAGATGCAGACATTGTGGTATCAGTTCTTTATCTTTGGTAAAATGATTTCAATTTATTATAGCCATATTTGCTCTGATATCCATTTTGAGTATGGTCTGCTATTACTTAAACCAACAGGAAACATTTAATTGGATATAAACAGTATCAGTGTGTTATTTAGTACATTCATTACTTTCTTCATACATTCTTTGAGAATGTTTCTAGCACATGGGCAAAATGAGCAAATGCTACTATCTATGATTTACTCGCAGTTTAACACAATACTTTTACTAGTTCTTGCCATCAGGAAAAACCATTTTGTTTTCCTTTTAAAGGGATCAATATGAGTCTAAGAACAATAAATTCTAAAAATCTGAAGTAAAAATATCAAGTATTTTGTACTTTCTTACAAATGCTAAAATAGAAAATTACACTGGAACTGACTTAAAATTTGCTATGACCCATCTAAGTAAACAACAGAAAAGGACCACAGAGAACATCAACACTCGCTCCAAGGTGTTCCAGTGATGCTCTGTAGGCAACCACTGTCTTTACTGTCTTAAGAATCATGTTTGACTCTCTCTCACCATTTCTATCAGGATTAAAATTAAAAAAAAAAAAAAGAAAGAGAAAACTAGTTTTAAAGCAGCACTCTCCAGTGACAATTCATACAGCAAATTTAAATTGGGTTCTGAGTGGTCTTTGTTACACTTGAACATATTAATGATACAAACTTGACCATACGAACCTAAGTTATACATACACAGTTATGTCTCCAAATAGCTACTAATTACACTAAAACAATTTGGCAAAGTGAGGGAGGAGTTCAGTATCCCTACACCCAAAATATCCAGATGCTGCTGTATTCATGGAAAGAACGAGTTACATTACCACAGCTCATATGCTGTGGGACCCTGAAACACTGGATTTCATCACAAAAGCAATCTTTGCACATACTTTTTATATATGCAATTCAGTATCAACACTGGAAACCTTTGGAATCATGATTTTGATAGAAAGTAAGGTCTAAAATTTTTTTTAAGTTCTTGTTTCAGGTCTTTTTGTTGTTGCTGTTGCTTTTGCTATTTTACAAAGAGGGTGGCAAGCAGATGATGGGAAGACATTCCATAGGTATAGGCTTGGGTCTGTTCTGCTGGCTTTACTCAAGACGAGCAATCCTCAGTCACTCCAGCAGTTACACTGGACAAAAAAATAACAGAACTCACAGGGGCAGGATCAAGCTTGTGGTGTCAATACAAAAAAACCATTCACATGGTATCTCTGCTCATGTCTCAATTCTTCAACAGTTAATTCTTGATTTTAGAAATAAAACCAATGTAACAGTCAAAAATGCAAATGACACCATTCTGACCCACTCTTTGACACAGTATTATTACTTTCAGTACCTCAATATCATGAAGAACAGAACAAGTGTGAAGCTGCAGTTACTGTAGAAGCAAAGTCTAATATTCCAATGATTTCCAATGAAAATGGCACTTTCAAATTTAAATTAAGCTTAGTCTACACATTTCAAAATCTGAATGAATTAAAAATACTGTTTATAATGGTACAATGAAAAACTGCCCTTGAAGAGCACAACCATTAAAAAAAAATTCTTTATTATTAGAAAGTGATAGAAAAGAAGATGCAGAAATGGGGAGTGGAGTAATAGTTTCAATACAGGTATTTGCACCAGTGAGTATCATGCTCTTAGCGAGTCATTGATAGCTGTCACTGATGGTGTCTACCCATGTACAAATGTAGTCAGCCACTTCCCACTGCTGCGGTGCCAACAGAAATGCAACACACATACTGAAATGCAACAAATTTAGTGCCTGACTGTCCCGGGTGCTGAGAACCCTCAGCTCCCAACAGGCCCTTGAGTCTCAACCAAAGCATATTCTTGACAATAATTTAGTGGTCAAAGTCTTAGCAGTTTAAAGAGCCTGTCACTTTTTTTGCTTTCTTTGCTTTTTTCAGTATATCACACTTTTTTCTGTTAGGACGCCGGCATCTTTCATCGATGCTCGGTATACATTCATAATGCCACACTTCTTCCATTTTCTCCACAGGATAAACTGCCTCCACGTAATGACGGATCAGTCTCAGTCTGATGGGATCAAGCTGTTTTTTATTACAAGCACCTGAATGGTTGTACTGCAGTCTCAGATTCTCTGGAGTAAAGAGTTCAGGGAAGAGTCTTACGAGAAGCCTGGCAGCAAAGTTGCCAACCGACAGGCTCTGCTGCACTATCTCTCTTATTTCCTTATCAGACAGCAAATACAGAGAAGGCACAGGGAAGTCTGGATTAGGAACAACAAGTTCATCGAGTGGTATCTTGCAAAAATCCTTGCTACTTCTTTCCGGTGGTAGCGGAGGCCCTTCAAATTCTTCCCGAAATCTCTCAGGGTTTATTGCATAGGTGAGAAATTCCCTCCTGTCGGGCCCTGGCACGTGGATTTTCCGTTGCTGTTGGTACGAGCGCCTTTGCTCCGTGTCTCTTCGTCGACACCTCTCGTCAAGCTTCCCAACAAACTCCAATGTCCACACTCTGTCATTCTTTGCTCTGGGGTACAGTATCTGCACATAATGTCGAATTAATTTAATTCTAGTGGGGTCAAGCTGTTTCTTGCCTAAAGATCCGCTACAGTTGTATTGCTTCCGTAAGTTTTCATGAGTAAATAGTTCAGGGAATAAGAGAACAAGCAATCGAGAGGCAAAGTTGCCTATGGAAAGACTGCTTTCATATATGCTTTTAATCTGTTCTTTGTTCAACAGGTAATCTGGGACAGGGACATCAAAATCAGGAGGGGGAAAGTCAAGTTTGTCAAAATCTATGGGTACCAGCCAAATTTTTTTTGACCGTCTGCCAGGTTTTTCATATTCAAAACTGTCTTCCACTTTTATGATTGATACATCATCTGGTAAACTAGAAGAATCGTAACAGTCATCTCTCATCTGGTCACATTCACTCCCATCCATATACGTACTTTCGAGCTCATCATTTATTCGCTGAACACACTGCTGCAACCAGGCTTCTTCTTCTTGCACATCTGGAAAATAAATTTCAGTGTACCTACGGATTATTTGAAGCCGATGAGGATCCAGCAGTTGTTTTCCAGAGTCTCCAAAGCAGCTGTACCTTTCAGCTAATTTTCTGTGGTCAAAGAGTTCTGGAAACAGTCTGTGTAACAAAAAAACAGAAAATTCCCCTGGTGAAGAAGCTTCATCTAAAAATTCATTGAGATCCTGCGCATCCAGCATGTAATCTGAGGCAATGACATTACTCCTGTCCAAAGACAAAGCTTCTTCCTGCTCTTTATCCTCCATAAAATGAGAGGATTCGACCTGCTCAGTCTCATAAAAACTGGATGATTGCACATTCTGCTGACTGTTTTCCATTTCCCTTTGAGCCCAAAATCTATTGAAAAAATCATTGACTTGAGGTAAACACTCCAACTGCCACACAGCTGTATTCTTCACAGAAGGATAACAAACTTCCACATAGTTACGAATAAGCTGCAGATGAAGAGATTCAAGTTTCCTTTTGTTGAGAAAGCCACATGCACTGCAGCTCCTGCCGAACTCATCGTCACTGAAGAGCTCTGGGAAGAGCTGCACGAGCAACCGGCAAGCCAGGTCTCCGCCTGACGTGCTTTGATCCATGATTTGTTTGAGTTCTGTAGAAGTCAGCTGGTACTCTGGGGGAGGCTTGAAGTCTGCAACAGACTCTGCTGGACTAACTTGCTTTTTAATTCTGCTAACCTCCAGAGACAACAGGTCAACTTTACTGTGAAGCTGAGTCATATTGGTATTGAGGGTGTTCAGCGTGTAAAACATTTTCTGTATCAAAGAATATATATTTGATTCTGAATCTGCTGTGGCTGCTGCTACTGCAATGGCTGTGGCCGAGTCTCTTTTGCGTTGGTCATTCAGAGTCCGAATTTGCGAGGGACTGCTGGGGTTGATTTTTTCAAACAACTCATATGAAGCAAACTGCTCTGCTCCTGGTGGGTTCTTCTTCTCTGTGATTTTGTGTGAGATGCCATAGAGAGGTTTTTTATAAGATGGAGTGATTATGTCACTGAAGGATTCTTCTTCACAGAGCCATGTTACATTAGAATTCTTGTTCTTGTTTGGCTGCTCTGCATTTACCTGAGTGGGTGAGCCAGCATCTCTGTTCCTCATGTTTGAAAGGGAGCCCTTCAAATGAATAAATACTGTATTAGTAAGACTGCCTTACAGATATTAACTATAAATATGTGCCCCTTAAGCAGGTATTGTTACATAAATATGCAAAGTCACATTTTCTCCAGGGGACTTGTTGTGTTAAATAATAAAAATTAATAAATTCACTAGGAAAACTAAAAACACAGTAAAGGATTATTTAGGTTTCCTTTTTATTTTCCTTTTTTTTGGCTCATGGCTTTCTCCACGGAATAGAAATGCAGTAATAATTCTTAGTACTCTCTACCCACAGAGCTCTAATTACTCCCCCAAATTAAGTATCATTAAGCTTCACCTTGCATATGAGGATCTTGGGCTGTAGAGAATTTGGGTGGTGACAAGTCAGCAACAGAGCCAAGAATAGCATCTAGATTTTTTGACTCCTAGTCCTGTGACCTTGCCATTACCTCCAACAACTGCATTTAACATTCCAGTACTCTCTTTAGGTTAGCTTTTGAAAATGTCACAAAGGCTATAAAACACAAAAATTATGCTCATTCTCATTTTTTCTGATGTGAGAAATTTTAAAACCTGTTATATACAGGTTTTTAAAAAATCTTTATAATTGTGCAGAACTACTAAAGAGATCTTAGAAATGACCTAATTTTTAAAAGGTATTCTATTTAAATAATAAAAATTTAAAGTGAAAAGTACCTTGGTATTATCTTTTTAAAAAGGAAGCCTAAGAGAAGATTTCTTTATTTCTGAAAGGCAAGGAAGTTTAGACTCATGGATTTCCAGTTTTCTAAATTATTTATATAAAACCAGTAATGAATTCTTAAGGACTTAACGTTCTCCATTATTTGTAATTATTCCTCATTGCTTGAAATTGGAACCAAGCATTTTCATCATCTCACAGCAGATATGCAGGGCTTGGGTGATTTGGGGGTTTTTTTGCAAACACATGGATCTTCCAAATAATTCTTAGAAGTTAAGCAGATACAACAGAATCAAAATCCAACACACAGAATTCAAACATGAGAAAACACTCCCAGATTTGTAAATGTTTCTACACTGAAATAATTTTCTTGGCTTGTTCTATAGAACATTAATTAGATTAAAAACTACAGAATTTGCATTCCAGTATTAAAACAAATGAAACAGACTTCAGGGCTGAGCTGAGAGCCACAAGAAATTTGAAATTTTAGTGAAGACCCCATAATGTCCTACAGTGAGGAACTTGAAATAAGGTTTCTTTCTTAAGAAACAGAACTGTAACTCATGAAATCAATGGGGTCCCTATGTGTACTCATATTTGGCATCTGCTTACTGCAGTGACAAATTGAATCTAATTATTTTTTAATTTCTAACGCAATGTATACTCCAAAGAGACTCAGAAAGAACAAGCTGGTTTCCACTCCAAGTTTAGAAACCAGCACTCAATTGAACTGAAGCTGTTTCCAAGTACTGCTCTCACTCACGTCACATCACATTACCCTACATTCAAAACCTTGTGTTTGCACATCCAAAGCTGTGTGGAGACATGATCAAATGAAAATCTAACACAAAGGCACAAATGTATTTCAGTGTGCAGAATCCCTGGCTGTGGTGGTGCCTAGGACATCTGACTTCCAGGTCCCATTTAGAAGACTGTCCCACTCCAGTCCTACTCCCAGTAAAGCCAGAACAGCAACTGAAATGTGAGCACACTGAAATCCACATTGCCCCCACCTAACTGCAGGCTCCTGTGCTGGGACTGAAGTTGTCATACACCACCTGTATTTGTCAGTGAAGAAATCGAGGTAGTTCCAGGTGGTAACAAGCTCTGCCAAATAGAAATCACCTGAAAGCAGGCCATGAAAATCTCCACTACTGACAGTAAGCACAGCACTGCTCCCCAGTCAGGCACCCAAACTGAATTACAAAGCTTTTTACTATTTTAGATCAAAAGAACAAAACAAAACATTTCTTACACCAACAGTGAGATCTACCACCTAAGTAGCTCTTTCTTTAACACTCCTGTTAACCGAGAATATACCAAATATTCCTTCAGAAACAGCATGTGATTCTTTCAATTCCTTCTCTACTACTAAAATACCTTGCTACTAAACAGCGTGCCACAGGCCACCAGGTACCTGTCACTTCTCATTTGACCTCCTGCTCTTCCACTTTCCCTAATTAATTATATAATAAAACTTGGCAATATGAGGGTAACTTCCATTAATGTGCACCTCATGCACAAAGTCAGGCCAAATCAATATTAGAATGTGTATTAAAGAACATGATTTCATTATTTTGACAGTAAGATCATCAAAGTTTGCAGTCTCAGTTGGACACGGTGCTCTGGAGCTCATGCTAAGAACAACAGCAGATCTTCACTATGATAGCAGCTGAACTTCTGCCTTCCCTAATGCAGCTCCCAGTGGTCAGATCCGGCTGCGGGATGGATTTGCATTTCAGAATATTTGCATTTAAGAAACATATAACCAATGTTCTACTAGCAGATGACAAATATTTAAGGCCCAATATTTGGGCCTTAAAAATATTTAAGGGTACTTCAGTTCAGATGCATTCTCATTTTCTTTTCCTTTTAATTATCTTGTCTATAGCTTCCATCTGGGAACAGCATTATCCACACCATAAATAGATGGCTTTTGTAAATTTTCCAATTTAACTAATTAGTTTTTTGAAACACTGATCTTTAAACATCCATGAATTTCAGATAATACTGCACCCATTTAAGATGATCAGTTCCAATGTACTATCAAAAAAGAAGCAAAGATATTGTTCTATGAGACTCAGTGTACATAAGATAGTGCTACTTCTTATACTACAATTGCACAGCAAGTTTTTATGTTCTAAACATTTTATGAACATTTGCAAAATGCAGTATTTTGGAAAACATCAACCAATACAAGAAATTGTGAAATAGTCTCTCACATTCTCTCTTGGAATCCTAAGCCAAGTTTTAAAAGTTGCTTAGTTATTGTTCTGTTCGGTGCTTGAGAACAGCATTTTTAACCTTTGTTATGTTTAATAAACAAAGTCTAAATATCTGTAAGAATACAACGCACAATATTCAAGCATAGGAGTAAAGAATAAAAAATACATGAGCAAGAAACATAGATTCTTTCAGACACATGAGAAAAGTGTTGCACATAAATTTTTTAAACTTACAATCTTCTACACTTGTTTTTTTAAAGAAAATCAGGGAAAACTAATTTCTTATTATGAAGTGGTATTCAGAATTTTTTAAAAAAAAGTGAAGTCTTCAGATAAAAAGTAATTTAGTAATATAATTACCAGCCCAAAGGAAGTACAGCTCTGTTTATATCACAGATAGATGCTTATGTGACATGCAGTAAAAATATACTACAAGCACAACATTCTTTAAAATAATTAAGATTTCTCCACTGTTTAAATAGAAATAGTTAATATTAGTCATCAATTAAAACAAAATATTGGTACTAGAAAAGTAATTAACTTAAAAAATGCTGTTAAGATTGAGGACTATTTCTGGTTGGTTATTTAACTGAACATGCTGATTCACTGGGGTCAGCTAAGAATGAATTTTCATCGTTATTACTGGGTCAACTTCTGATATTATAAATCCAAAATTATAATTAATTTCAAATTAAATTTTAAAATTTATTAGTGGCAAACAGGAAAATGCAAAGCAAGCACAGTTCAGAGACCATTATAAAGCTCTTTTAAGAATCTGAATGCAAGGAAAACAATTGTAAAAAGAAAAAGGGAACGGAAAAGAAAGAAACCGTGTAATAAGATTAAAACCTACCTACCACAGGCATTCAGGGGAAAAAAACAGCCCTAAGAAGTCAGAAAGATGATAGTCAAGACAAAGAAAGACGGAGAACTATGGCTATAAAGGAGACACGAAATGTGCAAATACAACGTGGAATAACTGGCTAGGTAGCAGAACAGCAGAAAAGGATACGTGCATTAGAATAGGTCACAAACTAAATATAACCCAGGCCCTGAAGTTATTCAAAAGAGGATGAATTTGAATCTAGGTTATTTTAATAAAGTGCTGAGTGTGAAAAACAGGAGGTCATTATACTGCTCTAGAGGGTGGCAGGAGAGATGTGACTATCCAATGCCAGACACTAGTCTTTCTGGACTCTCAAAGGGAACAACAAAAATATAAGGTGACTCCTGAAGAAGAGATGGAAAAAAGAGAATTTTAGTCTCAGAAAGGAAGAACTGAGTGTGGACAACATCACAGGAATTTTCCCACATGCAGATGATTTTTCTAGGAACAGATGATCACTGCTCTCCCTACTGAAAAGAACAAGGACAAAAAGCAACTTGTTCAGTTTCATCACAGATTAATTTAAATCCACCATTGCTAGAAACACTAGATCAGGATAATGGAAGAGACTGGGTATCTCCTTCACTGGCTAGAGAAACATCTGGATTGTCCCAAGTGGGACGCCACACCAGATGTTGTAATACATTCTGCTCTTGATACGGCTTACACCTTCTGCATCCCTGCATTTTTATCTTTCAAATAATATACTAATTTATACTGGTCTCACTGACATTAAATCTTTGTCACAGACAAAAGAATTACAGCCCTGACTCTACCACTGAGGATCCAGCTGAAGGACTGTGTGATGTGAGAAGGACTGTAACCACAGCCATGCCCCATTACTCCAAATCACTGCCCCTTCCTATGTTATCTGATGAACAACAAAAACATAAATGAATTAACCTAGAACTATATTTCATAAATATGATCACTCCCATGCTATTTAGAGAATACCAGACGTGTGCAAACTGGCTTAAGATTAGCCACATTTGCAACAAACTCATTACCAATGTAAATTTATTTACAAGACTTGCATTCTACTTATAGCAGTAGTGAATTTAGCCTAGAAAGTATGAACCAAAAAATCAGTCATGTATAGAGAAGTCACCTCTTGTGTAAAGCGTCTCTTCTTCACGCTGGGTAAGGCATCCTGCTGGCCTCCTGACCCATCACAGCCAAGGGAGGTCTGTTTCCGTTTGCTGGAATCCTGTAGGCAAGTCACTGCGCCATCCAGTGAGTGTTTCTCAGCAGATCTGGAAGTCACTGAGCAGTCTAGAGCTTCATCTTCATTTTCTGTTTCTACTTTCACGTTTTTTTTAGGAATTTTTACTGAAAAAAGAGAAGGTTTAGAAAGATAAAACACCCTCTCCAGAAAACCATGACATCCTTGCTACAATGTTCTGTGGTTTGTTTCTGTTTATGAAAATGTGTTTTGAAGAACTTCATTATTTTTATGACTTCTATGGTAAGTGTATGTTGAGGCCACCTCAAAGTCAAATCATTCAGTTTTCCAGTAAATGACAGTTTCTTCTCCAAAGAAGAATCTAAAGTATAAACAAATAATGTTACAGGAGGTAGATTTCTTTGGAGGGGAGGAAGGATGTACAGCAGAAATAATAATGACTAACAAAGATAATACCCTATTTTAGATAACTTTTTAGAAAAATATTAATGTAATTTGTCTTGATCTAAGTGCATTCTTTATTAGGTGACAAAGGCTTTAAATCAACAAGTATTTTTGCCTGATCAAAAATTATACAAAGTATAATAGTTTACCTTCATCATCATCAGTGATTTCAGCTGAATTCATCTTCTATCTCACTAAAGAACAAAACAAAAATACAAAAATAAGTATCAGCATCTTCTGGAGTAAGGAAATATCTACATCTCCTCTTGTAATT
Source organism: Falcunculus frontatus (assembly GCA_013398115.1). Classification (NCBI taxonomy): domain Eukaryota; kingdom Metazoa; phylum Chordata; class Aves; order Passeriformes; genus Falcunculus; species Falcunculus frontatus. Next base: position 1,103,757 of record VZRV01008972.1, on the reverse strand, counting down.
CCTTTTCATCTAGAGGCATTGTGAGTTAACAGCCCACGGATAACTTCCAGTCTTTCCAGTCTGTATGTTTGTAATAACTAGTTATTTTCAGTAACCTTCATGGCCATCTACAGACCTGTCAACACGTGAACTATACTGTCAATAACATACAGCAGGTAGGAAAGTATTTAAAACTATATGTCTTTTTCTGGTATGGAGAAAAGTCATTCTAACCTCCTCTGTAAAGTGTCTTGGCATTATATAAATGGAAGTTAACTGTATTAAACTCTTCACCCTGTACAAAATCACAATTATTGCAGTCAAATGTTTTCATAGTGTCCTTGTGGGTGACAAAGTCATCATAGAAAGAAAACATCACCAATAGTAACATACATGCTGGAGTAAGTTCTTATTTTAAAATCTTTGATATTTTGATATGGATTGCATCAATTCAAGCAGAATAATGCACACAGATCTACAGTAAGTAATTTTTCTCTGTCAGCCTCTAAATAATGTGGTTTTTGTAGGGAAAACCAAATATATGTATTATGCTAGCATGATTTTAGTGTTACTTCTCATGTGAAAAACTCAGCTGTATTTCTGTTTACTTGAAAACTAATTTTGCAAGTTACTTGGGGGCAAACATCAACCTCTGGACATGTTCCTAAAAGATATTCTAAATCTTTGGAGATCTACAAAGCAAACAACTTAATCAGATACCACTGACCCTTACAGGGCACGCAGCTGCAAACTGACACTCTCGACTGGTAAGAGGGTGACTGGCAAACTGTCACGCTGTGCTCATGCTCCTCTACACACAGCATTATGTTTACCTGGCCCCAGAATATTACTGCTTTACAAGTACAAGTCAATAAAACCAGTCAATCAAAAGTGTACATACAGCCCAGGAGTGGGAACTATAATGAAATTAAAAAGAGAGATAGGGAGAAAGACAGAGAATCTGTTTCGGAGGAGAAAACAGTCTGTACCTCTCTCCTGAATAATGTTGAATAATAATTTTTTTTTAATCTCAAAATACTGTTAAAAAACTCTGTAAACACTTGAATGCTGTGTAGATATAAATTTCAATTTGTAGGCAATTTGATGGCTGTAATGGCAACTATGAGGTTCCATTCCGGATTAGATTTTGTATGATTTACAATGGGTGGCACCCAAACAAAAGATGCACAGATTTATAAAATCAGCTTATACCGGGCCACCCTTGAAGCCAAAATACTCTTTGATGTGCTGATCTTCCACATGGCCCCTATATACATCCTTGTAAAGGGCATCCTCAAGGGGATAACATGAGATTGTCTTCATCATCACATATAAAAATAAGTCTCTCTCAGTTGGATATAGAGCTACTACAAAACCCTCAGACACCTACTCCTTTTACCCACCATAATTCCCTATTTCAGAACTTGCATTTATGAATTGATCCATATATAAATTATGCCAGCTTAACAGTATTGTAATCATGTCACTTAAACTTTTGCAAACTCTCTAGAGACATAACAGTGTGAAACCAAGTGGCCCGCACCAATTTCTAAACCACCTGATAAGCACTGGTATGGGTTAATTCCACATCTTACTAACTCAACAGTATTTATAAATTTAGACAAAGCCACCACAGCTCTTCATGAAAAATCCTACAGAATGTACTTCTTACAGCAGCATCAAAAAGCTCTGCTGGACCTTAAGAAAACCCCACAGTACCAACTGTCTGTATCTTGCCCTGATATCCCACATACATTGACAGTCACTGTCTGGATCTTCCTTGCAGTTTTCCATGCTGTACTAGGCTCGGCTCTGAGGGCTGTGGTACAAGACCAACATGTGCCAGAGCTCACGGAGTGTGACACACGGTCTTTCTGTGAGGGCCTGAGGTGACAGTAAGCAAATCTACCAATACCGGTACAGAATATCTAAAATGGAAATCAAAATTATTTTTCAGATAATCCTAGACTGCTGTATCAGAGCAAAACAGTAAAAAATGTTAAACACAAAGACAGAAGAGAAGACTAAAAGGTGGACGTGGATGGAACAACACAAAATGTTTAGGAGGGGATATATAGAATTATATTTTCTTTCTAATTCCTGCTATTACTACTGTTCAAATAGGAAGAATGCTTTAGAAGAATTCCGATCAGAGAATAAAATCAAACTGAAAGGAGTAGATAAATGAGGATGTGAAGAACCACTATTTAACACTGGAAAAAAGTGAAAATTAAAGCAAAGCAACAGTTAACTTTCTGAAGGAAACAACATCAGGAAGACCAAAGCTACCCCGAATTCAGGTCAAATAACACTGAGTCAAAACATTGGTTCACAAATTTGAAATACAGTGTTATTACTTTTGATTTTTTTTTTTAATTTGTAAATGGCGAGAATACAATTAGAAGTGAATAGTCAAAACAAGTGTCAGAACCAATGAGGCCTAGAAAGACTGTGTTCCATATCTGAGCTCTCTGATGGCAAAAAAAGCACATGCTCCAACTTTTTTCATTTTTGGGAGCCCTAGTAATAAACTCTTTCCTTATCTAGTTTCCTGTCTTCTTTGTGAGATTTGTAAGTACTCTGGTACTGTGAGAAAATGAAGCACATCTAACATATAACAGCTTCTGTTAAGAGACAGGACTCAACTGTCCCTTTGATTTCCTGCCTCACAGCCCCACCTGCTCCCTCGGTCAAGCATGGGTGCCCACCTTAACCTTCCAGCTTGATAAACTGTCAGAAAACAACTCACTTCTTTTTTTTCTGGGTTACTTTCCCTGTAATTCATAGAGGTAAAGGGCCCAGCTCAGGAGTATACACAAGGTATGTGATGGAAAGGAAGAATTAAAATCTCCCCCCATACCAACAAGCCACCGGCTCGGTTCAACCATCTTGCTTATTTCATCATCTCGCTTCAAATCTGGGTCACAGTGGACCCACAAGTGACTAGCAAGCAAACAAAGAGGCACCAACAGAGCAATTGCATCATCACTTCCATAGGAAATCAGGATTTATGGAAAGGCAGAAAGTCTGCATCTGTTCCTGAACATGTCCGTGCGTGCATGCATGCCTATGTATGTAAGGTTAACAATAATTCTGTTCATTGTTTCAAGTCCACTAAAGATAAAACATTTTATTTTATTTAAAATACTGTTTGCTGTGCATGAGTATTTATGAATAATAATAATTTCCTCTTTAAAAGATGTAGCAGTGTCAAAGTCTGCTTTGAGGTAGCATTCTGGCCTGGATTGTGAGAATAAGCAAAGCTGGAGTGAAAAAACATCTATAGGATCTTGGGGCAAAATACTGCAAAAAGCAATTGAGTAAGAAATCTATACAGTAAAGCAAACACCCAGCAGTTGTTCCTTATCATGTTGAGTATACAAAACATATTTCAATCTTAAATGTATTTTTTTTTTAACTTAAGATAAATATCCTTATCATCCTCAGCCTAATAATTACTCAATGCTATCTAGAGGACAGCTGTTAGCAAGTTCTAGGAAAGAGTGAACACTCTGTGCTGAAGTTGGGAGCCCACGCCTGCAACTGTGACTGGCAGAGCAAGCAGCCTTGGCAGCTTTATCTTGCTGGGATACAGACAGATGCTGCAGTACATCCTGTTTTCTGGTGAATCCTCTGGAAGAAGGATTCCAAAACACACCAAACACCTACAGCAGCAGCTACGTCAACAGCCAGACCCAAGGGAGTAGGGAAAGAAGGGGGGTCCCAGCACATCTTGGCTGTCACTATTGGCCAAATTCCCTTCCCACAGATCCTGCTCTCCCTTCTCATCAGACTAGGCAATGAACAAGGTGGTTCAATGAAGGGATTAACACTCCCTACTTCCATTACTCTCGCTTAGACATCTGCCTCTATTCCAAAACTGTACCAGTTCTTGTCATTTAACTGCATTGTTGTATCATTTTGGTGATGACATTCCACATTGAAATGGTATTACCCCTGGTTAACAGAGAAGCTCAATGCATAGTGCAGTGCTGGGAGTTCTAAAGTATGGAAGAACACCTTAAAAACAAGGTTTTGGAATGTTTCTCTGTGCATTTAGTGTTAATTACCACCCTGATGCTGCTTTTGCATGTAGAACAAAACATGTGATCCATTTATCAAAAATGCACCTACCCAAAATATGCACTGAAGCCTTAAGGATTTAAAGCACTGGGGCACAAAAGATATTATGAGTAAGGGAGAAAATTGCTCATACTTGGAATGTATTTCAGTCTCATATCATCTAGTATAATGCACATTGCCACTTACAAGTAGCATAAAAGTGTACCTAGTTATTGATACACAAAATGAAACTGAATCCTAACTGATTCGTAAGTTAAATCTTCCCATAATGTGCATTCTCCCCCTCCTATTTACCACCTAACCATTACTCATGTGTTTGCCTTGAAGGATGCTTTCCCGATCTCTCTTATGATTTTGACCATTGTAAAAGCACAATACAAGGAGAAAAGATCCTGCTCATAATGTTAGATGAAGACAGTTCTCTGCCTTTGCAATCATTCTTAAAGAAAGCCTGACTGATCACTTTCACATCCTGACTTAAAAAACAAATGAAAAATTTCCACCAGAAAAAAAATACTGCTGTTCTGCTGTTTGTAACTGAAGAATTAACTCTTTACTCTTTGAACTCCCATATCTAACGTACTAAGTCCTAACAAATGAAAAAAATAGTGTGAAAACCACATAGGAAAGTATAAAACTGTACACATGCTGCATCTGGAAAGCAATGTAGATTTCATCACACTTGTTAATTGTTATCATAAACAAAAATGAATCATTAATATCATCTTAAGTAAGATAATAATAACAACAACAATAATGATGATTATCAGTTTTATAGAAGCTTGCTGTTTAGAATTTAAATGGTTGTATAACACTGTACTGTTCAGTTCACTAATGCATAGTAAATGTGTAGAAGTTGCTTCTTGTTTGCACATCGTCACACTAAGTATTTCAGCTTCTTCATGTAGGTTGGAAGGAATGTCCCTAATTCTCCATTATCGACTCTAAGAATGTTATTAAAAGCACAGGGGTTGAGACATTGTATATTAAGTTTATTCCCTTTAAAGCCTCATGGTGGTACATTGCTTCATATATAACTCAGGTCATAATGAAAAGTATGAAACTTTTGAAACACTTGAGTGTTGTTTCTGAGGAGGTGAACTGTTCTTTACATTTTGGTTAAATGTTAAGACATACCTATTTGCTAGTAACATTACATATGTGTTTGATAACATATGTGGTATAAGCTGCTCAGTTTCCTTTGCTTTCAGCATGAGGTGAAATACAACACCCCTCTTACAGCACAGGTATCCTAATAAAGTTAAATAAATGACAGGAACACAAAAAAAAAAGCCGATCTTTTAAGGAGATGACACTGGCTAAATTTAACAAGATGTGTACATTAAACTGCTGTTTAACAGCCAAAATTAGCACCTCCTCTTACACATACCATCCTGTAACAGGATTTCATCACAAAATTGCAACGATATTACACTATGTAATTAGAGTGTGATTTATCTAGAGCCATTCAAAACCACTGTACATTCATTCTCAGCAAGTGACAATGATTAATCAATTAATCTCAGTGAACACTCAAGTGTCTGGTCGTGCTCCCTGTCTCTGGGTCTCTGCCTGTATTTCATAAGAAACACGCACTGGGTGAACCACAGAAAGCAACCATGGAAAGCCCAGAGCCTTGAAAGCTGGTGTGGGTAGGTGGAAGCAGTCCCATTCCACGCAGCAGGTGAGCAGAGGGCTGCTCCAAGTGCCTGGAAACAGTGTGGAATTCTGTCCTTCGTGATATTTTAGAAGACTGATTCCTACAGAACAGTTGGAAATAATGAGAGGAAACAACAATTCTCAACACCCAGCTCTGCAGTCCCAGAGTCAAAAAGCATTGGAGGCGTGTGCCCTCTGCTCAGGCTGCCCAGGAGCTCCCTCCTGTTCAGGGTGTGTGCTGCTTTCCAGGCTGTCTCTTGGAAAGCTCTCCTGCTGGGCTGAGAAGCAAACCTAGAGAACTGAGAGTTCTGCATTCTGCTTTGGGAGCCAAGTAATCTGCATCTTTTATTTCCTAGCTGTACTATTGGGTTCAATAATTTCAATATTGCAATTAGCCTCAGGGTACATTTGATTCCTCCAATTTGTAAAAAACAATGCAACTCAAATTCAATTCAACTGAATTAGACTTAAATACCACTCCAAGACTGAGCCAGAAAATGTATTTCTTAGAGGCAATGTTTGCCTTTTGTTCAGATCTATGGGCCAGTGATTTGACTTTTAAATTTTACATAATTTTGACAAGGCCTTATAAATTTTGAAGAAGCAGAGGGCTGAAGAAGTCCAATACCTGAAACCACCTTAATAAAAAACCCCTACCAAACAAACAACAGGTAACTTATTTCAAACTGACCACCCATCTTAAAGAAACTTGAGTTACGAATGTTGCCTCATTTAACTGAACAAAGAGCAAAATGCAAGGAGACAATGTAACAAATACTAAAAGCAAATGCTTTCTATTCTATCCATTTTGAGGTAGTAGAGTGCTGCAGTGTTGTTTCTCAATAAAATTTGTTCTTGATATCCAGTACTGACACTTGTAATATTTAATATCGTAGAAAACAGTATTCCAACGTTACAAACATTCTGACTTCAAATACATGAGTAATAAGTTCTAAAACTACAAAGAAAAAGATTTTAAAGAACCAGCAGATATTCTTGGAAGCACTACTCTTATGGACAATAAAAATCCCTACACTTAACATAGCCTGAAAACCTCTTGCTGCCCTGTGGAGAAGGACATGAAGCCTCAAGTATCCATTGAAGCCAGCCTGCAACAAGGGTATTTTTCCAGTAGGACTTACAGGACATGTTCTTAATTTGGGTCTTTCACATTCCGTTTTAGTTAAGTTGAATATGCAGTTAAGGCAAATTTAAAAAAAAAAAAAAAGAAAAAAAATCACTCTTCTCAGTTTTCTCACAATTTGCCTAAAACTGAAGTTTTCTCAATCTGTCCTCTACTTTTACCAAACAGCAATTTAATCTTGCAGGGATCAGCAAAACCCTAACCTGGTTTATTTCCAGCAATAATGCATGAATTTGTCTTTTCTTCAATCATGTGTTTTCCACTGGTCTATTAAAAACATTTTGCTTTCCTCTCTCCCCTCTCATTCTACTTTTATTTTAAAATACTGTTTCATCTGAACTTTGTGCAGTTTAAATTCTCCTCCAAACTGCATTCAACTTCAGTTTATTTTTACCCACTGAACTTACCTAAACTATGAAAATACTTAGCAAAGATAAAAATTCAGTTGGTCCAATGCTGAGTTTGATTCAGCAGGAGAAAATGCATCAGCATATATTGGCAATTACTTGTTTTATGAGATGTAAATCATTCAAGTTGGAAGCAGGGAAAAGGTTTTTCTTTCCCTGCTTAGATGTCCCTGCCCCAAGGGTCAGGCATACACTGTGTTTATAGGTGGCAGCGACAAACCCTACTCACACTTCAATCCAAAAAAACTCTGGGACTGCGTCAACGCTATGTGGAAGCCGTCACATGGCTGTTGGCCTGCCGCCGGCTCGCATTCTGCTGGTTCAGAGTTTGTTCCCTTCTATTTACAAAGGGCTGTGTGGACACACCGCAGGGAAAAGTAGGGTAGAGGCAGCGGGCGACCAGGGCAGGGGAAGCGGGCGGTGACCGCGGCAGGGGCAGTGAGCGGTGATCTGGGCGGAGGCAGCGGGCGATCAGGGCAGGGGAAGCCGCGGGTGATCTGGGGGGAGATGATCGGGCCAGGGGCGGTCCGTTCCCCCTCAGTGCCCTTCACCGGGCCCCTCAGAGCGCGACCCAGCATGGACCGACACGAATTTCAGCGGAACCACCCGCCC
>VZRV01008972.1:978253-1094659 GCA_013398115.1 Falcunculus frontatus | reverse complement strand
CACGGCAGGTGGCGGCGAGCACGTGGCCGCGCGCGGGCACACGGTCCCGCATCCCCCCCGCGCGCCTTCCCGACACCCATCCGCCCACCCGGACCCGCCGCCGCCAGGCTGCCATAGAACCGGGGTATCCGGGTCATCCCCAGGCAGGGCCGGGCTCCGGCCGGACCGGCAGAGGGACCGCCCGGCAGTTCCCAAGACCCCGGCCGCGGGCGCACCGGCTGTGGATCCCGTAAATCCGTCCCCACGCCGGCGTGCCCGCGGGTCACCCCGGGGCAGCCCTGCGGGCGGAGCTGGGGGGCCGCGCCGAGCGCTCCTCGCACACACGGGCTGTGGCACCCGCACGCAGCCCCTGCCCGGCCCGGCAGGCTCCGGCCCCCGGCGGTGCCCGGAGCTGGCGGCACCCGTGGGAGCGCTGCCCGCCCGCCTTTATGTGACCTTAACGCGGGTTTCTGTGCTTAGCGCCAAGTAGGAAACGCCGGTGTTTGGTGCCGCGCTGGGCTTAAGCCTGTACTTAAAAAAAAAGAAAAGTTATTTGAGTAAGTTGGTTTAATTCACATCCAGGCTTTTTCCCACGCTGGTTTAACACGAGACCGCTTCCATGCTCCGCGTTTGGGGGGCAGATGGCAGCAGTGATTTATAAAACAGACATCGCATTCTTTTTTAATTAAGTATCCTTGTAGATTTTATCTTCCTTGAAATTGACAGGAGCACGTAAGACATTACATTAGTCTGCCAAATAATACGTGCCCTTTCGACTAACAGCTTGTAGAAAACCAAACCGTTTCCCAAAGAATAAAAAATTTTTAAAAATGTGGGAGAGCAAAGTCTGGTTTTGTAACCTATGGCCAGTTATGGCAGTTACATTTTTTGGCTATATGTACCATACCTTTGGAACTTGGCAGCTTTGCGTGAAATGTTTTACTTGCACAATAAACTCGGCCAGTGCCGTTCCTAATAAATAGATTATTTTTGCTGTTAATAAAAGTACACAGCCAAGTGCTCTAATTATATTGTAATTGCTTTCCTTTTTTTTTTTTCTCCAGAGTAAAAGAAGTTCAGATGTTTATAAAAGGTGTTTATTATAAAATAAGTAGGTGAGGGCTGATACTGCCATGATGACCGATTCTGTGCAGCATGAAGGATGTATCCGATAGAAGATACAAGGCAAGTACACACCAGGCAAGTGGCAAGTAAATGTGAAGGTAGAACTCGTGAGCTCTGTGCAGTGCTGTGAATGTAACAGATTAATAAACCCTTCGTTTGTTATCTCAAGCTTTTTCTTTTTTTTTTTTTTAATTAAAAAGCAATACAAAAACATGTAAGTCAACTGAGAAATAACTGGAAAAAAATCTCAGATAAATCTTCTGCCCCATAAATAGCTCAGCACTTTCCTAGTCACATGCTGTTTCCTCTGAAGTGAACAATACAAAGAGTGCCTCTTAAAATAAAAAATCCTCACCATTTCAGATTTTTGTCTCTTTGTTTAGAAACAGTTCTCTAAAATTTTGTTCTTCCACTTATGTCTCTCTTCTAAATTTAGCATTTGGGACTTTTGGTGTGTTTACAGTGTCATACTCCATGAATAATCCTAACAGATAATAGTTTGTTGATTTTAACTTTGCTCCTTTCATTATTGCTGTTGCTAGACAGCTGTTAAAAGGAGCCCTTAAAAGCGGGAACTACCGGCATTGTAACTCCTCGGATGAATCACTCCAAGGAAGGATACATTTTATTAACAAGACAAGTGTTCTGCAGTTAGCGCATCATTCTCTCTGTGGAGATAAAGAGCACTTCCCGCTCACTTTTCTGAGCCTGGTAGCACTATGAGCACGGAAGTTTACAGTATGATTTGCCCCCTCCCTTTATTGTAAGGATAATTGAGGCTTTTCTTAAAGGGTGCCGTGTTTTAACACCTGGCCCAGCTGTTAAGTAGTGCTAGATCTCAGTTGGATTTTACTTGAATGCTTTACTTAGTGGGACTAAGGAAAGGCAACCATAAGGCAAGAGCAAGTCAGTGGAATCCCAAACTCAGTTTCAGAGCCCTTGAGAAAATACTTGCCAGTTTGAACTCCACCTCATTTCTGCTCTATAGTGCTGGCCTGAGGCATTGTAGCTACTAGGGACTCAAGCCCAGGAGGAGACCTGAAGGGCCTCAGCTAAGCATAAAGTAGCACGAGCATATTGTTGCAATAACAGTATTCAATGGAAAGGGAGCGAGCCAAGCTGTCTCCAGGCAATGCAGGTAGCAAGCTTAGATTGGCTTCCCAGCCAGACAAGTCCCATTTCTTTTCACCATTTGAACTTGTGCTGCACACGTCATTTATTCAAATGTTCATCTTCCCCCCACTTTGTGCCTTTGGCTCAAAAGCCACTCTGTGACACTGCGGCAATCTCTGAAAAATTCCAGGTCACCGGGGAGGGGAGTAGTGGTGCTCTAGCAAGAGAACTCTTCCGTTAAAAAATCACCATTGCTCTTGAATACAATGGGCCATTACTGAGTTGACCAAACCGCAGCGAGACTTCAGTCATGCCACCAACACCGATGTGCTCAGAACCCCAGGGAAGCTGAAAGCACTGTTTGCACTTCTCTAAGGGTGGACTACGGCAGCTCCTTAGACCTTTACTTGTAGAAACTAAGGTGCCAGCCCTCCCCGGAGAACGCCTTCTCTGAGTTAGTTCAAAGGCTCTAGTCAGCTGGAGATTCCCCTGGTCAGGGGTGAGGAACCACGGTGGCTGGCAGGGAGGTGGCAGAGCTGGCAGTGCTCGTCCCTGAGCTGGGACTCCGAACACCTCAGTGTGCTGGCGCTTGGTACAACGACAAGGAGCAGAAGAATGATCTTAAATTTAGAAGCCTTTTTGCTTTCCGTGCTGCAAACATTTGGGATAAGCAAGAATCCATCTCGAAACCTTCAGCAAGGCTTCTCTCTTGTAGATCTTTGCAATAGCCTACAGCACTCAGTAGGCAGAGACGTGGCATGAGATGTCAAAAGCACTTTCATCAGGAACTAATTTTGGCAGTTTCAGTCTGTAAAAAGTATTGCTATGGTACCAATACATCGTCTATCACTTCACCACATCTTGAAACTAGGCCACCTTGCAGCCAGACGCAAGAGTCATGGAGTCCGGAAGGAAAGGAGATGAGAAACAGTGCGGTGTGGAGCCAGTTCCTTGAAACTGATAAACATTTTACGTTAAGACTTTAATCGGAAAACAAGCCCCCTGAGCAAAAAGACAAGCCCACACCGGTAACCTCTTCTTCCCTCTGCTCTCGGGCTGACTTTCAGTGATTGCTGTGTTGCTGGCCACAGTGTGTGTGAGCAGGCAGGGGAGGTGCCCCCCCTTGCAAGGCAGCCCTGAGCCAAGGGGCTGTTTTCTGGAATACAGTGCAATTTCTTAACCTGAGCGTGGTTCCAGCCTTTGCTGGAAGGGTGCTTGTCCCTGGAGACAGCCAAGAGGTTGGAGTCTCATATTTACTGCGGGTTCCTCCGGGCTGGCTCGGGCTCAGCTGGGCTGGATGGAGCGGGCAGGATTGCCCTCTAGAGGGACCTCAGGGAGGCTGGCCCGGCCCCGCGGGTGTCCGGCTGGACTCGGAACTCCAGCGGTGGCAGGAGTCAGGCACTGACTCACCCAGATCGGGCAGATACTTAAATTAGGCAGCTTGGAATTCACCTTAAGTTATTTAGGTGTGTATTTGATATAAATAAACTTCAAAGAGACTGAATATATCGTGGGGAAAGGAAAAAAAAAAAAAGAATCCAGGTTCCAAAATCTTCTGCCTTGAATTAAAAAGGTCTGAAAGGCACCATTAAAAAATCGGTCCAATTAACTGATCTGATTTGCAGTAAAATGTGTTCTGCAATTCAACGTTTATAAAACTAAAATATTTAATGGAAAATAAGGCAACTTGATAACAAACTTTGCATACCTGTGTGCTCTTCACTGCCAGTCAGACTGAAAGGACATGTATGGACACATTGCACAGGAATATTTGGAACCTCTGTTGGCCCACAGGCAACAATACTGAACAAGTAACATGCTGCGGGCAATATCCATACATTGCTGTAACCCAGGGAGAAATGAACAGTGGCAGACACCTGAACTTTATTTATATTTTTAAACTCCCTGTGGCTGCAAGCAGTGTTGGAGGGTTCTGCCAGCAAAATACCACACTAGTTGGGAAACACTGGTTTAGAGTGCCAGTTAATATAATTGCTTTCTTTTTTTTTTTCCCCTCAAGAAACAGAATTGTTACATGATACTCTGGGGTTTTTTTAAAATTTTATAGCAGCACTGCTTCTTGTTCTTGGATACAATGATAGATGCCACTGAAAACTTCAAAATTTGCTGTTTAGCTAGACTTCACAGAGATGGGCAAGAAGTATCATAATCGTGTTGCTTGCTGAATCAAGGATATCAAAATAGAGAATATAAATGGCATCTTTGGGTTTTAAAGACAAGTCGGTTCATCTCCAAGTGCATTTGGGTTGGAAATCTTAGAGTTTAGCTCATAGAGAAAAAGTTTTGAAAAAATGAACACTCATTATAAGAAAACCCTTTTCTAGCTTGAAGTAGCACCAGAGCGTACTGGCAAGACAGCAGATATGTAACACTTGAGCACCAGAGGAAGACGAATTTTATATAAAAGCTTAAAATAAAAATCGTATCAAAGCCGCAGTGGAAGAGGAGAACAGAAATGCAAAGGAGCTTCAAGAATAGAGTAACTCAACCCAGTGAGCAACCTAAATTCTCCTTCTGTGCTGCAGCAGTTTACTTAGACATCAGTTGCATCCATAACTGTTTAAAAAGTGACAAATCTGAGCAACTTCACTCTTGGAAACATAAGCCTCTTTTAATCTCTTGGCAATGAAATCGCAGTTCTCTTTACTCTATGTTAGTTCAGCCAAGAACTACGCCATTGTGCGCTATTTCACAGCTTTGCATTTAAAAAGAAGTAATGCTCACTTAATGCACAGTCATCCTATTATCGACACCATAACTAACTCTGAACGATCAAACATTTATCCCATAAAGGTCTGTTTGCCAAGTTCTGTTTTACATCCAGAAGAGGTAAATGCAGCCTGGAAAGTCCTTTCTCTCAAAGACGTCCACATCTCCCAATCAAGTGCAAACAGCTCACTCTCCTTTGTGTGCTTAACACTCAGTTCCGTATCTTGCCCATTGTATGGAGAAGGAATATTTTGAACCAGTTGCATAGACTCATACCTCACTAAAATATGTAAGTTCAAATGCTTGCAACAATATTAGAAAAAAAATTGTGAAGCAGTGTAGAAAACTAGGTTTCTTTGAGAACTCAGCTGGATGATTTAGCTTTTTTTTTTTTTTTTTTGTCTGTAAACATCTTTTTTTCTCAAATCAAAGTAGCAATATTCAGATTGTAGGAATCCTCTTTGTTTCAGGTCCTGAAACTGAAACAGCTTTTTGAGGTTTACTGAGGTCCAACTGCTTTTCTCATGGCCAACGTGTTATAAAGTCCTTTTCACAAAAAAAAAAGTCAGTGTCTTAGAAGTAGCTAGGGATCCTCCCTTCTCAGTCTTTACACTCACTACTGTTGGGAAGCTACTTACTCCTGAACCTTGCTCTTTGGGTAGATGGGAATCTTCTCTTCTGAGTTTGTATTAATATGAATCTCTGCCTCATGGCTACTTGATGCCTTAATCCACCTACTTATAACCCATCTAGTATAACCTAGTCATACCCTAGAGCAGTGACTTTGAGAACAATCATGAATTTAAAAGGTGAATGCATTTTATCCAACAGGAATTTCCATTTGAAACTGGTGAAAATTCAATCTGGACTGAATTTGTAATAAAACTGTAGCTGTGGGGATCTGGGTTTAAAAGAAGAAAAAACCCACCTGCTTAGTGGTTATCACTACAATAGAATGTGATTGAAAGCAATCACTTTTCATAAAAGTTTATGTAAAAAATATTTCTAATCATTAGTAATGTGACCACTTTTAGCAGCAGCAGTCATCTTTAAGAAATACCAGATGTTTAAACCCTGTTTATTTTTCTGCAAAAATATCTTAGCAAATTACATTGAAAAGCTGTGTATATTGCTTGTGGTCTTACAGCATGTGAGCAGAGGTAGGGACATTCACAGTTTTTATACTTCTGGTATAAATTGTTTGATTAAAAATAAATCTTACTAATACAGACATTTTTTCTGTAATGTTCTCCCGCTAAACCCATTTTTTATGAAAATAATGATGCAAGCAACTTAGTGCAATTGTAGAAAATTATTGCTAGTGATTTGCATATGAAATACACACCTTTTACAGCCTCTAGTAGCATTGTTCAACGAGCTTATAAATAGTACAGCTGAAATGCTCCAAACAGAAAACAGTTTTCGATGGGCACATGCTATGAATGAAGAAATGTTCAGACACAATGTGCAACTTGGAGAGCTTTCATCAAAACTAGCCAAGAGGGAAAAATGCCTCATTTCCTAACCACGCTGTGTTTCGGATAAGCTGGTCACATAGAAAAACCATCACGCTCCTCTGCAGAGAGTAAAGCTTTTTAAAATAAGTGTTCATATTCTTTTCTGGGGGAAAAAATTTATCCAATCTAATGGTACTTGTTTTAGATTTTTCTAATGGCTTCTGCATAACATTTAATTTCTATAATTTGACATTTAATAACTGCTAAAATTTGAACCTTGCAGTTGAGGCCAGTCATCTGCTGTAGTCATTGACGGTATAAAAAAGTCTAGTTTTAAGATATTGTTTTAGTTGCAAGTAAAATGCTCACTTTTGTGTACAATTTTAAAACAAAAAAGGATGAGCATTGTTCTAATAATAAAGCAGAGTATTTTCAGTCTTTGATATTAGGGGCAAGGGGTGAAGGGACGAAGACAAAGTGGAATAGGGTAAAGAAGGAAATTTCAAAGTAAGGTTTTTTATAACGTTGCTGCAAAATTGCAATTCTCCTACACAATATATCAAAATATGCCTCAAATGGAATTTAATATAGAAATTTCTTAAAAACCAGATCAATCTGACAACTACTGTGTTAGTTATGAGTGGGACACCGCCTATCACCATTAGCCAAGAGGAATGTTCTTGTATGATACGATCCCTCTTTTCTCCTGCAGACAGACTCGCAATTTCACCGTGTGAAGTCGGTAGAACGCTGCTTTCCAGCGCAGTAGGTAAACCGTCTGGTTTTTCTTTCTG
Source organism: Falcunculus frontatus (assembly GCA_013398115.1). Taxonomy (NCBI): domain Eukaryota; kingdom Metazoa; phylum Chordata; class Aves; order Passeriformes; genus Falcunculus; species Falcunculus frontatus. The sequence goes on along the minus strand of VZRV01008972.1, from coordinate 1,087,461 downwards.
TTTTGGAGAAAAAGGCTGCCTTTCCCCAAGAGATGCACACTGACAAAAGCATTTTGCAAATCGGCATGAATTAAAGTCAACTTCACGCACTGCAGAGAAGGAATCTCCTACACAGGGGGGAGCCCGAGCATTCTCCGGCTGCTGTCAGGGGCTGGGAATACGGCAGCAACGCCAGGAGCAGCGGGCAGAGTCACGCACAAGTGCAAGTGCATGAAGGGGTGGACAAAGGTGACTACACAAGCCTTTGGTGTATCGACGCCAATTTGTTTGTCACCCTCTTCTCTCCTTCACAACTCACAGTAAGTTCAGTACTTTATCTTTTTGTTTATTTTAAAGGCATTTGCTATAAGAATTTTAGCTTAATGGCCACTTTCTCTTAGCTTTAGAGAAACAGGCTTAGCCTAAAAGAGAAATACGTGAATGCTAATTATGTAAATAATTAATGCATTTTAGGGAGTGGTTTCCGAAAGGTGAAAAAAAAAGGATCATTTAATTCAAAGACCGTCAGAACAGATGACTTCCAGAACTGGAAATATTCTTTCCTTTGAACTGTTTTGAGAGACTGAAAAGCTTTAGCTCTTTATTTTTCATAAGACACTGTGCAGGTAAAAGACTTTGAAGACTACAAAGAATAAAAGAAGTTTGATGCCTCACTCTTCTGTGAGATTGAAGTAGCTGATGAGAGTAGCAACAGCCAGTGCTCTGACCCAGAAGCCACTTCCTTGACAAATCTGCAGCATGGCACAGTTGCCTGAGTTAGCCTTTTGTGCTGATGAAAATTGAAATAGCGCTCAGAAGAAAAAGCCACGGGGAGATCCCACCAGCAGGTGTACCCCTGAGAACATTGGTCTGGCATCTTCAGCACCGCTTGGGGCAAAAAGCACTCCCCAGCAGCTCCAGAGAACACTTCCTTAATGTTTCCATTAAACCAAAAAGAGCTTTTCAATCTTTTAGCAACTTCTGTCAAGTTCAACACTAAGTCAAATATGGGCCACGTGTGCACTCTTTATTGCCAGTAAGGCAAGGCACATGGAGGGTTACATTAAGAGAAGCACAGCCAGCTGATCAGGTGTGCCAGGCCATCAAATCCCTGCAGTCCAATAAACCTGGTAATCCCTTTCCTTTCCCTGGCCAGAGGCAGGGCCCCTCAATTCCTGGATGGTACATTCATTATCTGATTCCTTTTCTGCAAACCAGAAGTTCCTCACTGGGATCAAAGGCCATATCAGTCCTGCACTCTCTGGGGAACTGCTCAATAGCAACCAGAGAGGTAATTCTCCTGTATGGGCCCTTTTTGGCCACCAAATTCCTTGCAATTCATATACCCCAGCTTCCACATTCAAGGCATCCCACTGCCACATGCTCTCCTCATGGTAATGCAGACAGAACCACAGGGTGGCACACAAATGTGCACAGGGTGGCACACAAATGTGCACGTGGCACCTTCCCCTCTGAGCAGAGAACAGCTCCATTGTCAGCCTAGATGGTGGCTGGTAGGGAGAAAGAGGAAGACACACTGTGAATAGCTGGAACTGTTGGGACAGTCTCTCCCCAGCTGACACAGGCCTGCAGGGGTGGGTGGGAGAGAGATTCTCTTTGAATTGCTGGAGCAGACTGGCCAATATACCCACAGCTGGGGCCTTGATGTCCAGCCAAGTCACGAGCACCAGATGCTGGCATACGATGACTGTGCTCCATACAAACTTCCACTGCATGGACCACAGGCACTGGATTTCATCTGGGTCCTTAGAAGCCTGGGTGTTATCCAGGCTGCCGTAGATCACCTGTACCACTAATTTCCTCAGACACTGGATACTACTCTCAGTAGTTGCCCACACTTGTCTTAATAGTTTACAAGATCTTTCTCAAGGGGATACTTCTCCTTCACACTCAACATAAGCTGCCTCCAGAGGCTGCTTTTTGCTGCTTTTCCAATCCTTTTGCTGATGCCCCAGTCCCTTGTGTGGGATCCCAGCTACTGGGCTTCCTTACTCGCTAATTCCTGACTGTTGGCTCCAGTACCACAGCACTGCAGCAGCCAGCTGATAATTAGCTCACCAGGTTGATGGCTGTAATCTTTGTGTGTATCTTGCAGCTTACTCAGGGATAAGGAGTTGATGATTTCTGGCATGTTCACGATTTCTTTCTCTTTCCCCTCCTGTTCTTGTGACTGTTCCGCTGCACAGCAGGCTGCCTCTTCTATTCCTCCTGCTCCCTCTTGGGAAAACCTTTCTCCCTGACCGAGGGAATTGACTTCTGCCTCTATTGTTTCTTCTTGATTATAGGGTAACTGATAGAGTTGAGAAGTGGGTCTCTGGCTTAGCTTTTTGTATGTTTTCAGACCCAGAGACCATCTCTGCCCTCTAAGGGTGCTGAACAGCTCTCAGCAGGCTTAGGCCAGGCCCAGCACCGTGTGAGAAGCTGAGTCCCTTCAGCGCATCCAGGGCATCATTTTCTCAAATGTACTGTCAGTTTTTCAGGATCCTGCATTTGTTTGGGGGTCAGGTCCCACACCATCAGAGGTAAAAACTGTTCTAGATATCTTGCCACCCATGACCACACAGCCTCAGGGCACATCCCTGTGTGATATTCCTAAATACTCAGTTAATCCTAGGAAAAGCTGGATACAGATTCTGAGACACACCGATGTGAACATTCTGATTACCTAGGAGTGTTCAAACTACCAAAGAGTCATTGTGACAAGGTGGAAAGCAACTACCCTGCAGGAGGTGAAGGGGAAGGTGCTGTTGCTTCCTTCACAAACTCTCAGAGAAAAAGAGAGAAAAGGTGTAATTGTTAATTATGTCCATGAGATGGTTCCCAAAGTACTGGGACAGCAGCAATGCAGAGACCAAATACCAGATTAGGCTCAGGGCCAGTGCTTTCATCATAGTTCTCCAAGGGGAAACACAACCAAGTGCTACATAGCACAGCAAACTGCAGAAGACAAACCCAGCTTTCAACGAGCTCTCAAATCGTTGTCCTCACTCTTGAGCATGACGGGGAGTGGGTAAGGGAATAAATAAACCTACCTCGAGAGTGAATAAGTCAACAACACAACCACCAACAGCTAATAATAATAATAATAGGTTCCCTCTAGCACATTCTGGTCAAACATCTTACTATCTTGAGCCCTATGTGTCCCATCCTGGGTACCAAAAAGAATTGTGTTGGATGGCAGCTAAGCACCTCAGAGCTGCTCTCTCACTGCCCCCCACAGTGGGATGTACTGTAGGTTTTTAGTTCTGTGTAGTCAAAGGATGGATACAGTGCCTCATAGAGGTATTTTCTGGGCTGAGATAAAGCATATCTGGGGTTAGACATGTCCAGCCAAGTTCAGTGTGGTACATCCCACCCTCTGTGCCCAGCACAGAGGAACAGGGAGCAGCATTCCTCTCTATCCAGCTGAGGCAGTGTGAGACCAGAGGCAGGCAAACAAGGGGGTTTTGTATTTGCATGACTTGCTCCTTTACTAAAATACTGAATGTGCAAAATCATTCAAAGAGTGTTTACAAGCAGGTGAGAGGGATCTGAAGAGTATAAAGATAGTCCACTAAAAGTGCCTTATGATCAAAAGCCTATTTCCCTTAGGTATTTGCTGGTGCTTCAGCTCAGTGAGCATGAGTTGGGGCAAAGAGACTCTCAGACCAGAAAGAGCTTTGTACTGAACTATTTCTGTTCCTGGAACAGTTTGAGGCTACAATCCTAAAAGTCAAAAATATTGTGGGAAACTGAAATTGATGCCACCAATAAAAGACACAACTTTAGGAGATTCTTCTAAAAATCCCTAACCATTAACAGATAGAGAAGTGTCTCCACACTCTACTCCAGAGAAGGGCAACAGTGAGAAAATCCGTGGGTTGAGTTAAAGACAGTTTAACAGATAAAAGGGGAAGAAATGAAAACAAAACCATGAAAAACAAGCAATTAAAAGGAATCAATACCAGTCCATTGATGCCCAGACAGTCCCCAAGCAAGAGACCCCTGGAACATCCCCACTTCCCATCCCCAGTTTTTATTGCTGAGCATGATCTTGTACAGCACAAACTATCTCTGAGGTTAGCTGTCCCAGCTGTGCCCCCTCCTGCCCCTTCCCAACAACCAACCCCTTGCTGGGTGTTGGAGTGAGGACCAGAGAAATCCTTGGCACCATGCAAGCACTGCTGAGCACAGCAGGTGAGCTGTTTTAGTTACACATCCAAAACGTGGCACTGTATAGAATACTATGAAGAAAATTAACTCCATCACAAGTAAGATGCAGTGGATCAGGGTAACTTTTTAATTTTAATTTGGTTTAAAAAGCAGCTGGGATCTTGTCCTGTATTCTGTGCATCCGTGGAATGGTGCAGCAATTCCGTACCGGTGATAAGTTCAGAGGAGCAGCCAACAGGAATGTCTGGTTCAGTAGCTGGATGACTGAAGTAAATGGTGCGAATGCCTTCCTCAGACCACAGGCCTCCCTCTCCCTGACCTGCTTTAGAGGTAGGTGGGGACAAGGAAGCAAGCGGACAAAAATAAGACCAGAACAGCCCTAAGGTTACACATTGCTCAGAAACTAAATGAGGTGTGAGGAGTATATTAGTACACAGCAATGACTAAACCACCCGGAGTCTGACAGATGGGTACAACACTTCGCTTGTAGTCTACCTGGAGGAAACAGGACAACAAAAATTTCTGAAGAATTACAGGCAAATACCTTAAATATAAGATTACTTGATAATATTGATAAGGGAAAATTCACATTGTTTATTATTTTTTAAAACTAAGGTTGAATTATTTAAGAGCAATCAGAACATTCTGGTGGTAAAAATACATTAAAAAAGTAATTAATATTTGATGATTCCCCTTTATTGGTAACAAGTACAAATAAAAACTTGTACTTGCATGAAAAAATAAACAAGGTGTACATAGCTTTGCAGTATGTTTGGTATTTCTTTCACTCAGCTGAGGTGAAGTGACTCATCAATCCAAGCTTATTGAAGCCCTAAATCATTATGAACCAATTAACATAGATGTAAGACAAAAAAAAGATGATGAATGGCTCTTACTTTATGTAATATGTAAAAACAAGAGCCAAAGAAAGCTGAAATATGACTCTGATTGAATTTAGGTATTTCTTCCAAGCATGTTTTTTATTAGGAGAACTTCAGGGAACTTCATGGGGTAACTGCCCGGAATAAACCACGCTTCTCAGTGCTTCTCTTCTATCTCCAGCCTCCCTGCTGCAGTAACAACAGTAACTCAGGGAGAAGTGCCAGAGTCTTGGGAATAGAGAAAAATGACAGGGCAGGCAAGAGAGAAAGTGCAAGTAAGAAGGGGTCTGGTGTTGAAGCCATTCTCCAGAAAAAAGTGAGTCCTGAGTTCTGGATGCTATTCCTAAACAAAGACTGTGACTCAAGGTTGCTTATTATACATAAAATATCATGGTATAACATGGGCAGAATGTACATAGAATATTATGTACATTACACAGGATGTATTTTCAGTATATTTTTAGAGGATAGAGTTTTTATTTATATTTTGCATTTGGTGGAATGCAACACGCTGATCTATGACAAACAAGCTGTGCGACGGGGAGGGAGTGCAGGGGGAAAAGGAGGGAGGAGAGAATTTAACAGAAATAACTCCACTTAGTGTTTGAGTGAGGGATGTAATGAAATCTGTTTGCTGTGCTAGCTGTCTCCAGATTGGGCTGTAATTACACCACAGAAGGAAGAAAGGTAGCTGAGTCTCAATCTAGATCATTTATGTAAACTCAGCCTTCTTGTCAACGGCGTTCTCAGATTGCACGCGTGCAAACCACAAAAATCATCTCCTATGAACAAAACAGAGACGGTCTCAAATTGCAGGCTTCTGATACACCTTATAAGCTGTCTGTAATTGGACTTGAAAATCCGACACACTGAGGTTCAAAATTTCTCTGGTATTTCTGCATTTTATTCAGTGCAGTAACTACTCACAGAGGAGCATTCCTGCTTCCTTTCTGCCAAGAGCTGATGTCTAGCCTTACAAATTAACATTTATTTGGCTTAAATTAACACAAGTGTCACAAACATAGGAAACTCTTTTGTGTAAGACTCTGTTGAAACGAACTGCTGGATCTGAGGGAGGGATATTCCCTCCCTCAGAAGAGTTGGAAAAACTTCATTCTTTGACCCAGAGCAACATTTTACATAGGCACAGTACAAACTCTAGGCACTCAGTTCCCTTAACAGAGCCAAATTAGTATTTGATTAAATATTTTAAAGCTCCTACTTACCATGCTTGACACATTTTCTCAGCAAGTTTCTCAAATACAGAACTCATTAGGCACAGGGTAATTTTACATTTGAATACATAAAAACAGTGTGAGGAGACATGACTGCTCGCAGACAGAGAGGGATTTTCCCCCACTAATCCCCCGAACTGCCCTTCCCCTTGGATAAGGGTATGTTAATTCCCGGCTTCAGCAGCTCACCCTCTCTGGGCAGGTTTGAGCGGGTTTCTTGTGACACCTGGATCTTCACGCCCTTCCATCCCTCCCTCCCTCTATCCCTCCCTCTGGCAGGAAAACCACCGGCCTCCGCCCTGGCGCCGTCCCCGCTGGTGCCCAATCAATACCGCCCTATTTCCTGTCCATTTGCTGAGGTCACGGAAACGGGACTCATTAATTATTTCTACCGGTGCAGCCTCAAGTGCGCTTCTGGCACGACAAGCGAAAACCGTCTGTGACCTTTTTTCTTTCCTCTCCCGAATTTTGCTGGTGGCGGCGGCAGCGAGTGCGCGTTCCTCTGCCGGGATGGGCTGAGGTGATCAGAGGTGTGAGGCAGCACTGGTGTCTCTGCCGGGTTGCTTCCACCTGTGGAGGGAGAGATGCTCCTCCCGGAGCGACAGGTCAGGGAAACCTGGTCACGGCGTAGACAATGTTGGCCAAGGCTTCCCTGGCCTCCGAGGGAGGGAATCGCTCCAGGGCCGCCAGTGCTCTGTTTCCGTGGCAGCGGCAGAGGTCGATGGCAGAAGTCACACCTTTGCCAGCCTTGATCGCTTCCTGCAGCTGTTGGAAAACACAGGCACATCAGTGTGGGGGGGGTTTCAGCAGTGCACTGTTATCTCTGGGAGCACAGGGCTTCCACCGCCTCTTCCCGAGGTAAAGGCAAAGCCAAAGCCATTAGACAAAGCCCTTAAATCCTCTCAGCTGCTCTGTTTAGCTCCCCACTACAGCAAAACTGTGCGTAATTTAAACTACACCACCCGTTACTTCATCACCTGAAAGATGCTGGCTCTCCAAAGGGCATACTTAAACTAAAAAAAAGAATTGAAATTTTTAAATATCTGAGCATTTCAGACCTCAGCCTGAGAGCTTTTGTGCAGAACTGGCAAACCAGCCATTTGCTCACACTCCGGTTTTCTGCAGTAAAAACCTGCATTTTATAAACACCCATTCCATCCCCTGCTTTCGGAAGCACAGCACAGGATGATACAGGTGGAATGACTGTATTTTGTAATAGGGGTTTCTATTTATAGAACATGTGATTACATTGGTCACAGTGGACAAAAGCAAATTTTGTCAGTAAAATGTGGTAAACTATCACACTGAACTCACGCAAATTCCATCTTATCAGTAAGGCTACAGAATTTGACAAAAGCTTGGGGATACACCATATGAGAAAGAAAATACTTTCATGGAATAAGCGACATTTCACAGCAAGTTGCTGGAAAGATTTGGCACCTAAAAACTTGGGTAAATGATGGGCTACATTTCCTATGAAATAATTCAAACAAAATTGACAAAACAAAACGTTCTTTTCCCCATACCTGAACTTAGCAGAAGCTCTAAATAGCTCTCATTAAGGACATTTTTTATTTTTAATTAGTATTTTTTCTTGAACAGCATCATGAGACTGACATGAAACCCATTTTCTACTCTAAAATACAGATGTTCCCAGACCAACTCCAGCCTGATGCCTCATGCCAGAGCCTGGGAACAAAGGCCAAGTGGATCTTTGGGATTTGATTTTTCCAAAAGCATTACAGCATTTCATGATCTTTAACATGTCCCACCTGGCTTTCACAACTGTCTTACATCACTGCATCAGCTTTTTAAAAAAATGGCTTTTCTTGGATACAGGTACCTACAGTAACAAACTACAGGGTTTCCTAAGTCATGTTTTCCATCAATACAGAGCTCAGTGCCCAAAATATTTTAAAAACACATCAGTATGACCTTACCTATCTAGCTTAAATCATATATACATACATACATACATACATACATATATATATATATATATCCTAGGTATGACCAATTTGTAAGTCACCCACTTTCTATACTACTTGCATTCATACAGAATGAATGATGCTTCTTATCAGAAAGTGGATTCATTATCTGTATTTAAAGATGAAATTAGCTGAAAGCATATTACAGCACTTGAGTGTTCAAGTCCCAGTTCATAAAAATTTTATTCTCCTCTTCAGCTGGAATCTTCCTGCACTGTGTGCTGGAAAGGAACTTGCCCCGAGGCATAAATGCATCACATAGCTAATTTAACATGTCTTCTAATGAGTGGGAATCAGCCATATTTCCAAGGCTCTGCAGCAAAGGTGAGGATAGGTGAGATGAGGTGCTCTAGCAGTGTGCAAAGGTGTCCCTTCCCCCTTTTTGAGGCACAACCTTGTGGGATAGTAGAACCCACACATCTTGAAACAAACTCTGCTGATTAGCTAAAACGTATTAAAAATGATTAGCATAACTTCTAATACTCATGGAAGTATATATTGGGATGTGAACAGGAAAGAAAATAGCTCCTAAAAAGTCTTCAAATTGGTCAAAAGCCAGAGGAGCTTAGCTTAGGCATATATATATACTCACATATATGTACCATGACTTAGCTGAAAGAGCAGAGTCTGGAAAGGGGGAGAATCCTAACACAAGGACACAATCCATTTACACGCTTGTCTTGTGTAAGCCCTCAGACACACGCACTGCTTTGAAGCCAATACAATTGCAAAGCTCGTGTCAAACTATAGGCAGAGGAATCACTACACAAAAATCAGCCTAATCCGCTGTTGAATGTTTCCCAGCAAAGTTCAAGGAACGTCAAAATGGGAAATACCTGCTTATATGCCAAACTCCTTCCTCAGCTTTTCAGTTAGAAATCATCCTACATAAATGAACAATTTATAGCCCTCAAAAACTTACCTGTTTTATATTCCATTTGCAGAAGCAGCTGGTCAACTCAAATAAGCATACACAGAGGCAAACCAGTCTGAACTAACCAGACTGCATGCTACCTCTATATCAGCTGGGGTTGTAAAAGGGAAAAACAAAAGTACAAATTTGGCTTTTTGCAGTGGGATAGTTATTTAAGAAACACAGGAAATAATTCCTTAAGAAACCAGGCTTCAGTAGCCCTGCTGTGTGGAAAAGCTCTCTAATTTAAGACTTAAGTTGCACTCTTGGTTGTATTACAGTTACATTTTCAGACTCTCTCTCAAATTTTGAACTTCAATAATTTTATGTAATGAACTTCACAAACTAAGGATGCAGAAGAAAAAAAATCAATGTATTCAGTATAGATGTATTATTTTAAAATTTGGATAGGAGCAGCTAATTTTTGCAGCAAATAAACAGAAAAGCGAAATTAACTGCTTTTATTTTTTACTTTATAAACTTTATTTAAGCTGCCTCATTAATTTCTTCTAAATATAAGAATCTGCTCTTTTAGTCTCTTCTTATATGGCATATTTAATTTCGTGCATATTTCCACTTGCAGGAACAATTTAATCCACACAACCTTCTTCAGAATGATATTCAGTAATTAAAACTGAATACAAGTCAAAACACAGATTGCTTAGCTACGCTTTTCTCCAGATGAACTGCTAGATATGCTGGAATACGGCATTTTTACTTTTAAGCTTTTGTTCAGACCATTGCCATTAAAGCCTTACTTCATTCTAGAAGTGCCAAGACTCTGAAAAAATCACCAACTGGGTTTTGGTTATTTAAATTCAGCTTAAAGAATAGTCTTGCAATAGCACAGCCAAGTTTAGGCTCAGATGAGACGTGATCTCCTCCACAACATATCTGCACTGTTTTGCAATCTGTGCCCTTGCAGATACTCAAAATTTAACCAAGCAAACCCATACTGGTTCTGCTTTGAGCAAGAGGCTGCACCAGACATCCCCCAGAGGTCCCTTCCAACTTCCATTACTGTATGATTTGTGAGTTCAAAGTACCATGTTTCCCAGCCCGTTTGTTTTGAAAAGGCAAAGAGAGGATTTCTCATCCATACCACAGAAGTGAAGAATTTGCCTTTCAGACCAGCTCTGGATTGCTGTTGGACAGAACAGCTGGTCTGAGAGCAGCAAGAAGTCAAAGAGGCAAGCTAGGAACTGCTGGATTTTGGAGACTGAAGAATTAAAGGAGTCAAAAACTAAGCAGGTGTTCAAGTACAAAGTCAACTAATTTCAAATCTTCTCTGATGAGACATTTCTGCTCCATGAGCCAAAGGAAAGAAGATTCCTTTCATACAGTGCTACTTATAGGGAGAAACAAATCGGGGGCAGGGTGGGGCGAGGTGGAAAGACTCGCTGAATATGTGGTGAATATTTTGGCTGTAATATACTTTATATGCAATGGGAGAAAGCACTGAAATTCCTGGGTTTTTTTCCATAGTCCAACCTAGGGTTAATTATTTTGGTGGCAAAATATCAAAAGTAACTTCAGATTTCTTTGATGTTGTTTTAGAAGGATGGTCCTAAACCAGATAATTTGTTATATGCTGAAATCTTTGAATATCATGCATTCTCTCTGATCCTGAAGTGAGCTAAAACATTCTATGTTTCTGAAGTGCACAGTACTTGCTGAAACAAAAAGAATCCCCAAAACTCAAAATCTAAATTGATCTGTGGCTGAGTGACGGAATAATGCTCAAAATGTCTGCAGTGTTCTGCACTGGCTTTTCTAAATTTGTTTTCTCTTTTGTGGGAACAGCATGCTCAATAAGCACTGATGTTTTAGACTGCTGAAATGTTACCTTAAAAAAGTATCAACATATTTCATAGGTAGTAGATCAATTTTGTCAATTTTTTTTCTTTGTTTTCTAAATAAGTACTTCGGAATGTTTCAGCATCTGTTCTTGTGGCTGGACATAGGCTTGAGCTCTTTCTTCTCAAAAACCCCCTGGACAATCATTTATTTGCATCACTTCATAGCATCATAGGATTTAATTTTTTTTTTTTAATCTTTGTTGGCTATATGCAGCATGATATGCCAGCTGATATTGGGGCACTAGTTATCAAATATTTTCTGAGAAACTTTTTCTGTACAAAAGGTAAAGAAATGCATCTTCAAAGGGCCCAAATAGACCTGCAGAAGCCTCCGTTAGTAGAGTAGAATTTATTCTCTTTATTCGTCTGACAAACAGAAAAATTTTCTTTTTACTTCAAACTGAAACCCACACTATATATAGGATGAGACCAAATGTGGGGAGGGCTGTCCCCAACAGGAGAGGAAAGATGGCCTGCTTACAGGGAACACTGCTGTTACACAGCTCTTATAATACACTTAGCCAAAAAATTACAAGCCATCCTGAGACACTGATTGATTGTACAGACTCTTTGTTATTTTAGAAGGGACACCAATGCCTCTCCATGTCTTTCACAATGAACTTAACAAGATCCACTAGCTTTTAAATCTAAACAATGGCAGTTGTGAAGACTCTTTACCAAAAAGCATAATTTTCTTAAATCCCACTAATGCATATAGTGATTGTTAATTGTCATCTTAGCATACACAAGCAATCAACTTGGTATTTATGTTAAAACATGATGATTATTTGCTTTAATGAAACAAAAGTTATGCTCGATTCTCACCCCAGAGAAGTGGGAAAATACCTACTGATTACAAACAAAGACGTAACTGATTGTTGGTACTGGATGTACACCTTGATAATTCAGATATTAATTCCAAAAAATAAGAAAATTGCTACATCTGAATGGTTTTGGATGCTTTTGTAGTACTACCAACACATCTAAAAAACCCCATCTTTCTTAAATCACTGACTATGCTGTGTTTTTTATTATACATAACAAAAGGAACTAATAGCAGTGATTGCTCCAAAACAAACAAGACAAATTTTTAGGCAAAACCAACCCGGGTCATAAACATCCACAAACAACAACCCTCTGTTTTTAACTCTTTGCTGAATTTCAGGAGCAAGAGAGTGAACAGTCTGTGGCCTACAGTCCCATGACACACGTCATCATGATTCCCTGGCATGTAAACAAAGCCAGGGGATGAGTGTCCCTTACACCACTGGGCTGCAGACCCGCAGCCATCACTACGCTCACCGTGGCAGTGAGCAGTGGGGTGGGCAAGGGCAGCCCACACCTCTGGCTGGCACAACTGGATGGCACCGTGCTGCTGTTATTTATTAGCAGCACGGCAGTGGAGTACTGCTGAGAAACCTCCTTGTAACCACACGTGACCTTTCCCATTTTTCTTCTCTCTTTCCTACCATATGGGAAGTCAAGCCTTTTGTGCCATGCAGTGTATGGAACAGCTGGATCTACCCCATCCTGACCTATGCTCTTCTAGCACCGTAAAAACTCAGCTCCTGGAGTTGATGTAGTGCACAGTATTTCATATACAAACCAAGAAACTATGTCACAGCATATTATGCCACACTGGGCCATACTTCCCGTGCCAGTTTGGATGAAAGGCCTCTATAACAGACAGCAGAGCAAATGGACAGGGCTACAGTAAAAAAAAAATAGTGTTTTGGTACATCCTCTCTCGCTTGACTTAATTTATCTTTCCCAAACACTGCATTTAGAAAAGTAACAAATCACTGCATAGCATAGTCATCAGCTGCAAAATACAGGATTTATTTCTTTATTTAGTATTATGTTATCATTTTTCTAGAGCCTTGGCCAGAAAACAAGAATTATTTCTAGCTTACTCATTTCTGCTACTAGTTATGCCTTTCTGACACTCCTTTAATAAGCCTGTATAATGCCAAGCACCATTAAGGCCTCAACTTTAGCAGAGAGGTTTTAATCAATATTATCAAGTGGTAGCAATTCAATCGAGAATCTCAATTTGTTGTTTGAGAATTACGCAGCTTATCCTGCATGCAAGGTAGATGTAAAATGGATAAAAAGGGATTTTAAGAAGTCTGAGATTTTTGCCACATACAAAGGAGGGGGACTAGAAAATTGCTGTTTCTTTCAATGCACACATGAAATTTGTCCCTGACATACATCGGTACTTTCCCTTTTGTTATCTGAGAAACACCACAGAGAAGCAATTTTTTCATCTCTGGAAGAGACTTTCAAACACCACAATGATGGATCAATAATTTGTCTGGATGTGGTGTGATGGTACGGGAAAAAACCACGGTGAAACACTCTGATACTAATGTGAGAAAATATATTCAGAAACACAGACCTTAATCTTTTCATGATATGAAAATCTTTCTGATAAAAAGATTGAGCAAAGCAGGGAGGAAAAAAAATCTAAAAAATTTTGCGGAACATAGTGACCTTATTGACAAGACAGTCTCAAATCTAATTAAATTAATAGAAAGCATTTCACTTCTGTATTTGTGTCAGAGACCTCATTCAAATTGCTGGTACTAGACAGGTATTTTTTTATCAGTGAAAAAAATCGGGGGTACCATTTTAATATAACATCCATCAAAAGAACAATCCAAAATTCTTAAGCAGCCTCAAAATTGAAATAAGACTTTTGTCTTTTAAGGAGGCATGTTAAATGTGCGGATCTCAGTTTCTCAATTTTACCTTCATTATTTTAACTGAACATGCTGCAAGCAAGGTAAAACTTTCTTAAGTGGGCTATACAGCTAACAACTTTTGTATACATATATTTATGAGTTTAACTAAAGGAACAGTATTTTTATCTCAACTAAGTGGCACACTGAAGTTCATAATAAAAACTAAGAGAAGAAGAATCAAAATTTTCAAAACTTCTACAGCTAGTTTTGGTGATCTTTGCGTTTACAACATTAAAGAGGAGCTATCTGAAGACTCAAAGAGAAACAAGCTCCCAGATTTGATTAGGAATGTTAAAGTACCTGTATCAACTGAATAGAAAGAAGGGACCGTGATGCAGGGAAGAAAAGACTGAGCAATGTGCAAAGCACTGACTCTAGTGATGCAGGAGAAAAGACAACACAACAAAAAGAAAAAAAAAAAACAACAAACCCCAAACAAAAAACAAAACCAAAAAAACACTGTACAGCACAACGTGCCCTCTAATTGGCTGTATGCATATGCTGGTCAGGTTATTCTGCTGGGGACAGCTACAGGTTCTTGAGTTCATTTAGCATGCATATAACTGATGACCACTTTTACTTTAAACCAACATAGAAAAGAGGGACGTGATAGCCTAGGTTTTTGAAACTGACTTCAAAAAAAACCAAACTGATTGTTGTTTGAACTCACAAAAACCAAGCAGAATTTCTTCACTATCATTACTAAACTCATAATATCTGCACTTGTGCAAGAGATAATTACCCAAAGCTAGCAAAAATCATGTGCTTTCTGACAGAAGTCAATTGCTCAAAATAGAAAACCAGAAGGGCTTTTTCTCCTTCTTTACCTTTTATTCAAGTGCCCAAGTTGCCTAAGCGTACTATAAGTCTTTTAATTCCATGTGAAGGATCCAAGATATGAAATAATTTCAGTCAAAATACAAAATACTCTGACAAATGTTTAATTTAGTACAGCAAATTTAGATGCTTTGCTTTCCCCTTTTCCTTTTTTTTTCAAAGTATGGAAATGACACTGTGTAGATCATAGTTGTAACAATTAAAAGGAGAAAACCCTTTCTGGACTTGCAAAAGTAAGTAACCTAGCTTAAACATTCACAGGAGTGTCCCCAAGATGCATCTGAAAAATAAATTTGGTGCTCTCAGTGGCGATTTAGAAGAAAGCAAGCTGATAAAACTGTGACTGTTGTAGAGAAAAACCTAAAAGCACAATGATTTAAAATAGCAAAGTAAGGTTGAGATCCTTCTTATGTTCTAAGAGGGAGGAAGGACACAGAGGTTTTTTAATAATCGAAATTGCAATTTTTCTTAATACAGAATAATTGCAACAATCTAACCCGTACTTGTGTGTTAGCCTTCCACATGAGCAGCAATCAGCCAGAGCTGTAACACTCTTCAGGCCCCACTTCAAGAAGCAATTCTCAATTGTGCATGTGGCTCAGTAATTTATATATAATTTCCCACTGATGCTGGAGATAACTGACTGGACTTCACGATCTGCTTAAGACTCAGAACAAGTCAGGCTCATGCTCAGTGAGCTGGGGACACAGTGTCACCTTCTCTCTCCACCACAAGCATGCTGTGCTCCAATATTTAACCAGGGGAACCTTGTCAGCCATCTCCTGCAGGCCTTTAAGAGTTTTAATGTGTCCCGGTTACTTCTGGTAGTTAAGCTACTTAGATTAGGTCTGCCTTTACTATAGAGAAGTAGCAAATTCATCTCTGTAAAGCTCGAAGTTGTAACGGGGACTGGAAGAAACCAAATTATTGTAAAAACACGTGTATGTGTATATTTTTTTGAGAGATGGCAGGGAACTAAGGTGAGATTACAAAAAAAATTAGCAGTGTACTCTACCAACAGAGAGAGACCACTGATAGGATCTAACCCACAAATGACTACAGGAAAAAAAAAAGAGCAGAAGTCATCAGAAGCCTGGTTTGAAAATCGAGTTTGAGGAAGTAGATGAGAGAAATGACAGTAAAAATGATTATTCAATAACTACATTATTAAATTACTATTTTTAGATACATTATTAAAATACTATTATTAAATAGCTACATTATATAGTTACTATACAGCTGTCTATTTGTGACCTTTTAAAATCAAGAAATTGCACAAGCCATTCTTCCTCCCTTAATATACACACACACACAACTTACAACCTAGCTTTAATAAGGAAGCTTCTCTCAACTGTCAAGAATATCCTTGAAAATATTTTAAAAATATTAAAAATGAGATATAAATGCAATTTACCAACCTTCTTATAGTCCATGATGTTTCCTTTTCCTTGTGCCTTAAAAAGAAAGAGATTTTATATCAGACACTACATACTACAAACTAGAGTTGCAAGAATAAAGAATGCAATTAAATTAGCTACTACTTTAAACATAACTTTCTTTCTTTAGGAATCTGATACAGAAAACCCTAAAATACAACCAAACATGTTACCAGCTTACACAACATGGTTCTGCTTCAGATGAGAGCTGCAGATACTCAGTGTAATTTTTAGGCTTTTTTAGTATAACTTGTAGTTAAACATTTGGTGAATCCAAAATGTTTTGGTCTTAAGAAATCTTGCTGTTTACATTAATTAATCTCTCCCATGAGGTTCTGAAATAAACTATACTTCCTATCAGCAGTAACAGGATTTATTTTCTTTAAAGAGAACTCTCTGTATATCTACACTGACTTGTATGAGGCAATAGTCTAGAGCTCTCAAAAGAGGCTGTGGGACCCTGTCAGAGCTGTTACACCCAGGTTAGAGGTGCTTTTGATTTAGAATTGGATTTAAGTATCAGCATCACCCTTTGAGTAAGTGATAGATAAATACAACCTGTAACTCCTAACATATTCAGAAAGAAATAGAAATAAATTTTAAATGTCTTCTTGCCCAGATGCAGACAAATATGTAGTCCAACTTCTTGAATTTTGTCACAGAATGATGTAGAAGATGTCTTCCTCACTCAGTGGCAGTGCTCTGAAACAACCAGAACATTCCCACTTAACCAACCTGAAAATCCTTCCCTGAGATCAGATCCAGATGTGCCATTATCACTTCATCCAACTCCAGCTCTTCTCTTTCCAGGCACATTGAAGAAAATCACCTGTTTCTTTCCCTCTACCTTCCTCAAGGGAAGACCCCAAACCTCAGTTCTTCTGCAACGTGTCTCCTGAAAAGATGTAGATTAGGACCACTACCTTTCCACGTCCTCTGTGGGAACTTCAGAGATCAGCCCAAAGAGCAGACCAACTGGGATAAGGAGAAGAGCTGAGGCCTGCACTAAAGAACTATGTGGCAAGGACAGTTTTAAAGAGATGTTGCCAAGCTGGCCCAGACTTGGAATATGAATTAATCTTTGTAAGGGAGGAAAAATAAAATAGAGAAAAGAACTGATGAGAGACTAAGCAAACTGAACATGAAGGAGAACAGTAGATAACGGAACTGATTCTTCTGAAGGAGAAAGGGGACTGATCCACAAAACCCCTTTGCTTCTCTCTCTAGTCTTCTCAAGAGCCAGCTTTTCTGGAATGCAGAAAACAGCATGACAGCATTTGGGAGCAGCAAACCTGCTGCCAATAACGGCTTCCTTATTTGCATATTCCAATCTTCTTTGATTTGCCAACTTTTGTTCACCTGAATGGATCTTACAGCTTCTTCAAAACATACCTAGTAGTTACATTGTATATTAGAACACACCAGAAACATGTTCCTTAACAAGTGACTGCCTACATGCAGATTCACACTGCAGCAGAGAATCTGTCAACGTGTTTGAGGAAGAGGCTTTTCGGCTGCAGCAATACCAGGAAAGGTGTACTCAGTGTGCTTCCTCCTGTGCTTATTCTCATTACCAACAGCAAGAATATTTTCTCATCATCTGCTCCTGTCAAGCATTCAAGTCAATGGCTGTTGTGCTTCTCCACGCAGAAACCTCATCCAATCTGTCTCCTAAGCCTTCTTTACTACAACTGCACCATTGCTTTTTTTCTTTTTTTATCCTCACAGTAGTAGTTTGGCTCTCCGACTTTTTCTGACCCTCATCTCACACACACAGATGTTTTTTTACCTTTTACATCAGACTTGCTCAGCTGGTTAAGCTTCTGACAGGGCCTGAGTGCACTGCATGTGCTTTACCTATTAAAACCATACAAATGGCCCAGAGGCCGTCTGGGGCACAGTGATCATGAAATTATAGAGTTTTCAATATTTGGTGAAATGAGGAGGGGCATCAATAAAACTTTCACACTAGACTTCCAGAGGGCAGACTTTGGCTTATTCAGGAGACTTATTTGGAGAGTTCCTTGGGAAGCAGCCCTTAAAAACAAAGGAGGCCAGGAAGGGTGGGTGTGCTTCAAAACAGAGATCTCGAGGGCACAGCAACAGACTGTCCCTGTGTGCCAAAAGATGAGTTGACGAGGCAAATGTCCAGCCTGGACGGGCAAGGAGCTTTTGAAGGAACTAAGGAATAAAAAGAGGATGCATCTTCTTTGCAAGGAGGGTCAGGTATCTCAGGAAATATTTAAGGGGGTTGTTAGGGCACATAGAAAAAAAATTACAGAGGCCAAAGCTCAGTTAGAACTTAATTTGGCAACTTTTGTGAAGGATAATAAAAGTGTTTTTACAAATATATTAATGGCAAACGGAAGGGTAAGAACAGCCTCGGTTCTCTACTGGATACGGGAGGGAATTCAGTGACTGTAGATGGGGAGAAGGCAGAGGTGTTTAACACCTTCTTTGCCTCAGTCTTTATCAGAAAGATGGTTTGTCCTCAGGACAACTGCCCTCCTGGGCTGGTAGATGGTGACAGGAAGCAGGATGGTCCCCCTGTTATCCAGGAGGAAGCTGAGAACAGCTGAGCTGCTTGGATGTTCATAAATCTACGGGACCAGATGGGACCATCCCAGGGTGATGAGGGAGCTGGCAGGTGAGCTTGCGAAGCTGCTCTCCATTGTTTACCAACAGTCCTGGTTCACCGGTGAGGTTCCAGATGACTGGAAGCTGACCAATGTGACACCCACTCACAAGAAGGGTAGGAAGGAGGATCCTGGAAATTAAAGTCCAGTCAGTCTGACCTCACTACCCGGTAAGGTAATGGAACAGTTTATTCCGGGTGCCATCACACAGCACCTACAGGATGGCTGGGGGATCAGACCCAGCCAGCATGGGTTTAGGAGGGGTGGTCGTGTTTGACCAATCTGATCTCCTCTTATGGCCAGGTGACCCTCCTGGTGGATGCAGGAAAGGCTGTGGGTGTTGTCTATTTGGACTTCAGCAAGGCCTTTAACACTGTCTTCCACAGTAAACTGGAAAAGCTGGCAGTCCATGGCTTGGACAGGTGCACCCTTTGCTGGGTTAAGAACTGGCTGGATGGCCAGACCCAGAGAGTGCTGGTGAATGGTGCTGCCTCCAGTTGGCAGCCAGTCACCAGTGGTGTCCCCCAGGAATCTGTGTTGGGGCCAGTTGTTTAATACTTTTATTGAAGACATGGATGAGGGTATTGAGTCTACCATTAGTAAATTTGCAGATAACACTAAGCTGGGAGCATGTGTCGATCTGTTGGAAGGTAGGAGGGCTCTACAAAGAGACCTGGAACGGTTGGATAGATGGGCAGAGTCCAGTTAACAAGTCCAGGTGCTGAGTCCTGCATTTTGGCCACAATAACCCCCTGCAATGCTATAGGCTGGGGACAGTGTGCCTGAACAGTGCCCAGGCAGAAAGGGCCTTAGGGGTACTGGTCGACAGAAGCTAAACATGAGCCAGCTGTGCCCATGTGGCCAAGAAGGCCAAGGGCATCCTGGCCTGTATCAGGAATAGTGTGGCCAGCAGGACCAGGGAAGTGATTCTTCCCCTGTACTTGGCACAGGTGAGGCTGCACCTTGAGTGCTGTGTCCAGTTCTGGGCTCCTCAGTTCAGGAAGGATGTTGAGATGCTTGAACACATCCAAAGGAGGGCAACAAGGCTGGTGAAGGGCTTGGAACACAGGCCCTATGAGAACAACTGAGGGAGCTGGGGTTGTTTATCCTGGAGAAAAGAAGACTCAGAGGTGACCTTATCACTCTGTACAACTTCCTGAAAGATAGTTGTAGTCAGGTGGGGGTTGGTCTCTTTTTCCAGGCAACAACTGACAGAACAAGAGGACACAGTGTTAAACTGCACCAAGGAAAATTTAGGTTGGATGTTAGGAAAAATTTTTTACTGAAAGAGTGATAAAAGTACTGGAATTGTCTGCCTGGGGAAGTGGTGGAGTCACCATCCCTGGGTGTGTTTAAAAGAAGACTGAATGTGGCACTCGGTGCCATGGTTTAGTTGAGGTGGTGTTAGGGCATGGGTTGGACTCGGTGATCTTGAAGGTCTCTTCCAACCTGGTGATTCTGTGATTCAGTGAAATGACATTGCATGAGAGGGTGGCTCATGAGTGTACCCTTACAGGCACTGCCAACATAAGAAAGTCTCTGGTTTGAGTGCTTGGCCTACCCCGAATGTCACATAGTGAATGTGACTGTGGATGATATCTCAAAGAGCTTGCAGTTAATCAAAGATAATTTTCCTTTCTAAACCAACACAAGTCAAGAAAGGCTCTTGGACTAGGTGTTCCACGTTGTAGTTGGTAGTAGTCATAGCATAGTAAATACCATGTATAAAGTATATGCATGTATGTATAAAAATAAATGTATGAAGCACAGTAGTATGAGTAGATAGCAAATACTTTTGCACAGTACATGTCACTTGGCACCCCTGCCCCCTTCACAGAGAACTGCTTCATTGTTTCTATAATGCCCATTTTTGGTGTGAAAATTTAGTAAGCAGACAGACAGCACTCCTGGAGTTCTGCAACCTCCTCTAGATTCTGCAGATGGGAAATTGTTTCAAAGCTTTTACACACTGTACTGTGGAAATGCCATTATTCTCCAACTGCAATAATCCAAATCCATTTACATTCAACTCGCATATAAGCCTTGTTTTGTTACTCTTGAATTCCAAAATTCCTCATCATGCACTACCAGTGATTAGGAACTATGAACTACTCAACTACCAGTCCCTAATTTCAAAATGACAATAGGTTTGCTTTATTTTAAGATCCCCCCACGCCATACCACTCTGAGACTGTAGACTCTGCACACACCTCCCAAAATTTCACAGCTGAAGAGACCATGCCTCCTGTTTGCAGTATGTGAAGGCAGGTTAGAATACAGAACTAGGCAGAGGTTTAGACTCCACACCCTGGACCTGATTCCTGCTTTCAAACCAGCAAGGGAAGGAGCCATCAGCAAGCACATCTTGAATGAATATGCTTGGACAGAGCCAGCTTCTTATTGAAGGCAGCAGCCTTTCTAACAAACTGTGTAACAACAGGCATGAATTTCCAAATGGCAGTCATTGCTGTTGTTTAGACAGACAAAACATGTCCAACTGATGCAAGAACTCAACAGAATGCTTAATTTTGGCCATTTCAGTGCTTCCCTCTCCCCCTTTCCCTTCTTGCTGTCTTCTACAGTTATCTATTTGTGCTTCAGCAACACCCAGGAAGCTATTCGTGGACCTGAATCCTGCTGTGGAATATGACAGTTAATGTAGTTATTTTATTCTCATTGCCTTCCTCATGTAAAAATTAGAAGAAACAAAAAAAGCTAAATAAGAGAATGAAGAATAAGGGTATCAGAGAGCTAGATCTCAAAACTATTTTGTAGTGGTCAGAAAGCCAAGCCCAACAGATCTTTCCCCTTCCATTGAAAATTACTACTCCCAGCATCATGTTGGCAAAGGAAATGTGTGCCTACCTTTCAACCACTGTGATGGTCAAAGTTCTCTGGTTCAAGCTGCCAGTGAAAGCAGCTTTACGCTAAGACGTGGGACTGCACAAGGAGTGCAGAGGAACACACATATGCTCCACACAAATGAATCTGCCTGTTACACTGACATACAAAAGTCTGACAGAGCTTGACCTTCAGGTCCCTAAATTTCCCCTTGTTGAAAGCATGGATGAGAGAGATATTAAGCACTGGAGAGCATAGGTAAACCTTTCGTTAATTTCTAAGTTTCTTTGCAGATTGAAAGTATAGATAGGAAGAGATAAACAAATTGCAAAACCAGGAAATTCTAAACGGTGCTTTAATTTACCTCTCTAATCTGTTTAAGCCATGCCTCCCTTCCAAGGAATTCCTGATGAAGGATTGCAGGAGCAGAATTCAAACTGAAGGCCATGGTGTCAGTAGAACTTTCTTTAACAAATGGCTGCAGGTCTGAATGTAGCTGAAAAAGAAGAACATGCCCATTCAGTTCCCAGGAACAGTCTATATGTATCCACCCACTCCTCAAATTGAGGTCCACATCCTGATTCTACACCTACTTAGCACTTCCTACTTTGACACCTGTACTCTGGTTGCACTTTTTCAAGTTTGGGGGAGGGATAGAAAGATGTTGAAAGCAAATCAGTGGTAGAAAGATGTGGTAAAGAGAAGCATGCAGAGAGTCTGCAAAGACACAGATAAAGGACAGCTTGCAGAGCTGGGAAAGCCATGGGACACAGCCAGGTAGGAGACTGTGAAGTGGCAAGAAACAGAAAAAATATAAGGGAGAGAATGATCCAGTCTTTGGTGGGAAGAAGATCGGGTTTTAATCTGTGCAGGGTACTACATTCTACTTTTCAGTACCTGAGGAAGCGGATGCAATATGACCTTCCTTCTGACAAAGCAAATGCTACATAGCTAGGAGCTTTCTGTGAACATTATGCAATCCTTAATACACAATTATGTGTCAATGGTGAATATATTAATATTAAAGCATACACAAAATATTAAGGCTATAACTGCACTTGAAGTAATTTACTGGTAGAATTGTACCTAGTAATAGCATATAGTGGCATTTCTATGGCAGTAAAACTGTGCTTTATAAAACCACTTCCTTCTCCTGTAGGAACCAGAAACTGTGTAAATCAACTCAGCTGAAGCAGATGGGAGGTCTGTCTGCCTGTTTCAAGCTAAATCTAACCTCACAAGTGGTGCAATACAACAGAAGCAGATCTGTGTTTTCCTCTGGACTAACTCTAGCTGCAGACTGAAAGTCTTCAAGCGGAGGTCAGAGACCTTGTCCAGGAAATCCTACTGCTGTAGAGGTGTAGGCTGCTCCTGTCCAGATCTGGTGACCTCCCTCCTTATCTTCTAGCTGCCCTCTATGGTAAAGTTCCCTCCACAGCAGGTTATTCAGAGGGGATATGGCTCAGCCCATGCTGCTGCAGACAGCTGAGCCTCACAGTACAAATCTCTGCATGGTGGCAGCCAAGAGCCAACACATTATGTACAGACTGGGGAATGAGAGGCTGGAAAGCAGTGCCATGGAAAGGGCCCTGGGGCTCCTGTTGATGGCAAGTTGAACATGAGTCAGCAGTGCCCTGGCAGCCAGGAGGGCCAACCCTGTCCTGGGGTGCATCAGGGACAGCATCACCAGCCAGGCAAGGGAGGGGATTGTCCCGCTCTGCTCTGCACTGGGGCGGCCTCACCTCGAGTGCTGGGGGCAGTGTTGGGTGCCACAATATAAGAAAGACATTAAGCTATTAGAGAGTGTCCAAAGGAGTCTACAAAGAAGGTGAAGGGCCTTGAGGGGAAGCCATAAAAAGAGTGGCTAAGGTCACTTGGTTTGTTCAGCCTGGAGAAGAGGAGACTGAGGGGAGACCTCATTGCAGTCTGCAACTTCCTTGTGAGGGAAAGAGGAGGGGCAGACACTGATCTCTTCTCTGTGGTGACCAGTGACAGCCCTTTGAGAAGGAATGGCCTGAAGTTGTGTCAGGGGAGGTTTAGGCTGGATATCAGGAAAAGGTTCTTCACCCAGAGAGAGGCTGGGCACTGGCACAGGATCCCCAGGGAGGTGGTGACAGAACCAAGACCGGCAGAGGTTAAGAAGCATTTGGACAACGCTCTTAGGCACATGGTGTGACTCTCGGAGATGGTCCTGTGCAGGGCTGGGAGTTGGACTCAATGATCCTTGTGGATCCCTTCCAATTTAACATTTTCTATGACATGTTCCCTCCTGCAACTCCTGTTAATGCAACAGTGGGTTTAGGAAAAATGTAGGAGCAGAGAAGGTAAAGTTTCAAGCTGCTGCAAAAAAATGTGCTAGAGGGAAGTTAACAGAGCCTTGAATGTAATGAGCTCCATTGCCATGAGTGTGATTTTGGTAGTTCACAAGCACTGTTCATACCAACAGTTTCTGCAAACATCCTCACTCCATACAGCAGTCAAATTTCTCAACACTCACCTGCTGGCCAAAATCTACAGCATAAGTCATGCAGTATATGACAGAACTCAAGAGCAACACATCTTACAAGCCTTTCTATATTTAAGCTCCCAGAACAAAAGGAAAAGGTGTACCTTATGACTCATAGACATATGCTTCCCATACTGGAATGCCATGTCCTGGATCTCAGTGCTGTGCTTTGCTAGCTCCATTGCAGCCTGGCAGCTCTTTGCCAGCAAGGCACTGTGTGACAGGAAAACCTGCTCCTTCCACCTAGACACGCCGATATCATCTGTAAGGCAGTTCTCCTGAAAATGAAACAAAGACTAACATGAAAACACCAAAACTGAACATGTGTCAGCTCACAGAAGTGAATAGTGTGGCACAGGTGAGTAACGTGTGGTAAGTAACAAAACAAACAAAACTCTGGGTGCCAGGGTGCCAAATAAATTCTTGTGGGGACGAACAGAGGAAAGTATCAGAATAAATATACTGGTAGCTTCAAACAAAAACCTTTCCCATTTTCTTCTCAAAAAGTACAATGCAAAATACGTGGAGCTGTCAACAGATTCAATATAAATCTTTAATGACTGTATCATCACACTGAACATTAACAGCCAACTGTAGCCCTCATGAGGGACTGGGGAGAAAAAAAACCCCACAACCAAAACTCCAAAACAACCCCAAAAAGCAAAACCCCTGGAGTTCAGCCCTGCACTTCAGCCCCTTCCCAGCTACCAAGAACCAACAATCCCAAACAAACTTGAGAAGTCCCTACAATTTCTCCTTTGGAGTCAACAAAAAAACAATTATAAAAGGTGTTAAAAATTCTTACAGACTGCACTGAAAAAATGAAGAGCTGTGAGGAGGACTTGTACCTCTTCTGCTCCCATATTAAGGGTGAGGAATGATGGAAAGTATTAAAAAATAAATAAAGTTGCAATTTAAAAGTATAAGGGATTCATTAACTTTGTCAGGGGCTGATAGAGGCATCTCAGTGACGCCTCTACTGAACTTTATCACCTTGACTGTAAGGTCACAGATGCTCAATCCATCTCAAAATCTTTTGTATCCAAAGTATTTATTTGGATTACTTTCCACAGTGTTTTAATTAACACAAATCAAATACTTTCTCCCAAAATCCAAATTCAGCTGCCATTCCTTCGACTGGTAAGGTGTTAATATGCCACTAATTCACTCATGTCTTCAAAGCTGGACATTACTTTAATCTGTCTCACATACTGTCACACCTTTAGGTACTCTCTAAGGGGGGGGGGGGGGGGGGGGGGGGAAACAAAACCAGAAAAGATCACAGCTGTTTTGCTTAGAAAAATTTAAAATCAGCAATGAAAACCTACAGAAAAACAATTTAAAGCACAAAAATGTTAAAAATTTTGTAATTTCTCAGTTCAGCTAAATCTGTAATACACTAAGCCAAAAGATATTCTTTAAAACAGTAATATAAAAACCCCTCTTATACAACAAACCTTTTCTCTCAAAGTGATGTCAATTAAATTACTTAGAAATGAGCAAGAAGTAATTCTATGTGACCCTATAGTTTTCTAGCAAGGTATTATCTGTCATGAAATCAGTAACAAATGAAATAGAATCCATCCGTTCAGCTCCAATTTTCCTCCCTTATGGATATCACCCAAAAGTGCTGTGTTACAAGGGAGAGGATAATTTGAGACTAATGGAAAAAGTAGGAGAATTCTGCAATGCCAAGTAACACAGAGCTGTATCAAAATGCCTTTGCTTTCAGACATACTATTAAGTTATACTAGGAAAGTGAAGAACAGAGAAACCACATGTTTGCTATTATGCATATGACAACTTACAAAGTCAAGCCTAAACTTTCCTCTGTTTCTGTATTTTTGTTTTAATATCTTAACTCAGCCCAGAGCATGTGCAAATTCCCATGACTGGCAAAATATCAAAATGAGCATTTAATTCAAGTAGTTTCCAATATATCAAGTCTCTTTTTTTCCATTTAGATATAGGTCAATTTATTTTAAATTTAAAATCAGGAGCTGTTGGAAGACGAAACACAATCTCTTCCTTAACAACCAATCTGCTCAGTGAAAAAACAGTATTTACTAAAATTCGCTGGATGATATTGAAAATTGGCAGTGATTTTTATAATCGTTTTTTTTTACATCCAAATAAGAAAAAAATGCTCTAGAAAGGTATCCTGAAACAACTTTGAAGTTAAAGAAATCTTTCAGAAGACCCATAAGTTGTAAATGTTTGTTTTCTGAAGCCTTTGAGCAGCAAGAGCAATGCAGACATTATCCAATATCAACTTAAGGAACGGAAGAAGCTTAAACAGTCATTGCAACTCAGCGTATGCAAGAAAATGAATTCTATGATTTCTTACAAAATTATATTCCTGAACAAGTTTGAATTTCATTAACAGGATTGAAAATGATGGCAGAAAAAGTTCCTGTCCACTATATGAACATTATGTAAAAGCTTCAAGCACCTAGAATGAGCATGTAACTTAAAAAGCACACAAGAATTGAACATATATTTGAAGATTGAAATCTTAAAAACAACCATTGTAAGTCTCTGAGCTACAGAAACAAGCCAGTTGTAAAAAGGCATTATGTCCATATGGATGTGCTTTAGCATATGAACTTGCATGACAGAATATAGCTGATTTTAATCACAGAACTTCTTACGACCACATACCCCTAAAGCTTCTGCTGCTTAAGACAGAGGCAGACATCCTTTCTTCAGCAAAATTTTCCAACAATGCCATTTTTTCCCAAGCTTAACTCTCATGTTGTACATAAAGTGTCCGCCAATCACACCACATTCTTACAAGGGTATGTAGGACAAGATCTAAACGCTATTTTAAAAACATCAAGGGAAAACCCTAACTAGTTCTAGATTGCAAAGGCTGTAAAATCTGACACCACGACAGCTCCTACTACTTCTAGAGAAATTTTCACTGCTTTGTAAGCTTTGTTTTGTTTTGTCAGCAGTGGGTATAAAGGGGGACATTAGCTGGCCCAGAAGACTCCTAAGACTTTCATATAAAAACCTCTCTGAAGTCAAATTCATTCTAGTTGTAGTTGACAGTGCTCAGACATTTGATTAACTAATGGCTGTGGAGTGACCTCATCCACAGGTTCTGCCAGCAAGAAATGGGTGCAGATCACAAGCACCCCTGATGCTGTCAGGGTGACAGGAGGTGGTGGATGAAGAGAGCTGAACCCCTCACCATCACTGGAAGAAAACAACCAACTCCAGATAGAGTTTACATAATGTCAGCATGAGAGTACAGGGAAAATAGCCAAATCCAGCTCTGTCGACCATCATTTCCAATGGGAAATGAAGAACAGCTGAGGGTGCTCCCATTTTACTATTGGCAAGGTCAGTTACTGTTTAGTTAGAAATAGTCTATTTGAGATTTTTTAAAATTAAACTACTTCCATAATTTAAACTGTGTTTAAAACAATCATCTCAGGAAACAAAAAACTTTTAGAAAATGAAATTGCAGGACAAAATAAGCAATCATAACCATCAGGAAGGGCAGCTCTTAGTGATGGTACCAAGGATCCCTAGTACAAAAGCAACACTTACAATAACTCAGTTTCATTTATCACATCAAAGAAGCTTCCTATATGAGGTTCAGCCAAAAATGTATTAAGGAAATATGAACGAAAAACATGTCTTAAAAGTGCACAAATCCATTTGGAAAACCAAGAAGCAGCAAAAGTCGGAGACTTTAAACTTCAGCTATAGTTTGTAAGGGAGCCCTTCATTTATTTCCATACCATGGCAGCTCTTTCTTAACCATCTGCTGTTACACAAAATGATCCAAATGTCTGAATCACTTGTCTCAAACATTAGTTCAGTTCTCAATGGGTAAATAATCCACAGAAATACACAGAAATAATTTTACATTGCATATTCAAAGTTTTAAATTAGGTAGTTCAAGAACTTCTATTTTACAGAAATAAAATCCAATGCAACTATGAATCACTCTACCAGCAGCAAGACCCTGTAAAACATTTCACACATGGTTCACATAAGCTTTCAGCAGATGTATTCATGCTTGCTGAACATGACAGGGCACGTTTTATTGGTCTATTAATACCCATCTTCACTGCTTTTGGAGGAACAAGGGTGTCTGCAAATGGGTCAATAAAGCAAGCCACCGACTACTTTTATCATGACACTGTAAAAAAACAACACCCGGTTTTAAAAAAGAAGTTTGTAAACTTATCATAAAGATAAATATCTCTTCACATCTGTTACTTTTAAATCTCTCTGGAAAAACTTAGTATTTAAAAGAACAAAAGCAGTAAATAAATAACATTGGCCATCTTTCTAGCTATGCTTTTTTTTTCCCCCCAAAACATTTTCCTACTATTTTCACAGATGCTTTTTACTCAAATTCCATATTTTATGCTTTCCTTTTGTCTTGCAACAAAAACATTTGTTTAAAAAAAGTGAAAGCTCTGGCTCTGCTGCCTTGCTAAAAGGTAGTTTACATGACTCAAAGTATATTTGATTTACCTCCTATAGTAAAATCAGAAATGAATACCTTACTTGTAATACAGACTCATAGCAGTCCAGTTGATGGACATGTGCAGTATTCCAAAACATTACTCCTCAAAACAGGGCCAGGGACAAAAGATCAAAGACGTATTGGCACAGCTCACTGCAAGTAGCCCACCCTTTCCCAGAAAATAAACTTATTTTCATTAAAAAACCCTACAGTGGTCTAAAAGAAGTACCTCTTAATTCACTGTTTGATACAATGAATACTTGCTACTAATGCATTTATTTTTTAAACCTGTTTTACATATTAGTTATGCACAACTTTCGCACAATTGCATCAAAAATTCCTAACAGCTCTTCTGGCCATCAGTGGAACACGTTGGGAACGGTCCTGTCTTACATAATAGCTCCATTTTGACACCATAATGAGCTTTGCTAATGCACGTTTATCATCAGCTAGACAGTCTGAAGACAAGGAAAGATCGCCAAAACCCAACCAAGTGATTTCCCCTCAAAGTCCCTCATGCTTTAAGATTACAAGAACATTCTGGAAGGTAAAGCACAAGAGCCAACACACTGAAGTCCCTCTTTTGATTCTGCTGTTTGACCTTGAGCTTCTTTCCTCTCTTCAGTGAACTGACAGGAATATTAAAGTAACCCCCATTAGTATTTGTTAGATGATCTGGAATATTAAAACACAGGGGGTTTGTAAATATGACAGTATTCTCTGAGTTAGCAAACATTTTAGAAGCCTTCAGGCTCATAATATTTGGAAACAGAGACTCAGAGCAATGGGTTTTTTCTGTTAAAAACAGATACCACGATCGCAACTGAAGGCCAGACTAGACAACTTTCACCTTTGCACTCACTAAGGCAAAATTTTTACTCCCAAATTAGACCTAGATTCAGGAAAGGCAAATGGGAACTGGGAAAAATGTCCTCCATTTGCAGAATTTTGGGCTGAGAGAGGATTTAGCACAGAAAACTGCAATTGTTTATCATATCAACCCTTTCAGCTCCAGCTAATAATCCAACATATAAGCTTAACATTGCTATTGCAATGTCTTAAACCACAGCAGCTGTTTGTTACTTTGGACATGAGTGACAAGCCTTAACCTTCAGGCTGTGTCAAAGCCTACACTTCGTAGTTTGGATTGCCACTTCAAATAATGATGGAAAGTTTAATATTAGCTTTTTCTTTCCTGGTTCCACACAGATCTAATGACTTACCTATGCAGAAAAGATGAAGAATGATCAAACAGAATGTACTAAAATGGGACAGCTGTAGGATTGCACGTGGTTGTGCAGAGGGGAAAAAAAAGTGGTAACAGAGCTGTCAAATAATTACATCCATTATATGTATTCAGGAATAAATCAGGTCAGTCTTGTTAGGTCAAATGATTCTTTCAACTTTCCTACTGGGTCATCCAAATGAAGAAGATGGAAACTTTTTTTTTGTAAACATGAACTTAGGCTCTCAGAGAAGAAAGGTTAACTTTGCAGAGATATTTTTGTCTACCATCCAGGTAGACATCCAGCAAAGTTCAAAACAACTTGGTGCTAAGTTAATTTATTTTACAGTACTAAAGAGCTTTAAAACCATTGCATTAAGGACATTTAACATATGAAGTAGAGTTTTCCTGCCCCATGGAAAAACAAGGTGAGAAGACATCCTTCTGCTTTTCCAAATTTAAGACATTCCCAGCAATAAAAATGCCATTACTAGCATCCCTATGCCCTATTCCTAAAAAAAAAAAAAGTTTGACACTTGAGATTTAGTTGTGGAGCAGATTAAACCATTTGTCTTACGTGTGGGAAATGTAGTTCACAATTTTGTTTCAATCAAATTGCAATTAGGGAGGGAGGGAAGATGTACAAAGGACACAAATAAGACAGACCAGCAACTGAACTAGTCTATTTGCCAGTCTTTGCTAAAGAGATGTTCAGGACATGAATGGGCCACTGCCTCGGCAGAACAGTGCAAGGAGAGCAGCAGGGATATGTCTCAGCACAACATGGAACTAAATTTCTCAGAGAACAAGACAGAAAAAAATAAAGCAGATGCCACACCTTGTTGTAGGTCTCATCAGAAGCCACGCACTACCCATTATAAAGGCTAAACTTCAGACACTGTCATGTAAATGTCTCTATTACGCCACCACACTAATTGTGTTTTGAGTTAACTGAGTTCCCCTTAGGAAGGGTACAGTGTACTTTCAACTCTCCTTAGACAGAAATAGTCACTGAAACAAAATAAGTCTTTGCTATTTGTAATTGGGCCAGGGCAGGGTAAATGTCATGCAGCTGCGCTTAGTTTATCTCACACTTTCCCTTGCAATCCACACGGGTGGAGGGCTTCAGTAAGGCAACAGAAACTAGAAAAAGAACTACTAAGAAAGAAAAGATTAAGATGTGCAGTGGCAGGAACCAAAGTGAGTCCACTAGATTTTGCATTTATACAGGGGCCATGGTTACAATAAAATGCAATTTCATTGCTGACATTGATGCCTCCTCCAGCCACCTAGAAACAGAGACTAGACAAGAGTAAGGGAATAAAGACAGGTATTTATTTGAAGGGCCTTCAAGGTACACCCTGGGGGAGCCAGAGGCTGCTTCCAAAATTGGACCCCAAGATGGACGACAGGTCACGAGTTCTTCACACTTTTATAGGTTTGGACCATTTGCATATCAGGGTTAATTCTCCAATTAAAGCCCCAGTTTTAGCGATGTAACGCCCCTCAGCTTGCCCCCCTTAGAATCTTTAGTTTACACATTTTGGGCCTAAAAACAGCCTGGTTGTCCTTGAGGGCAAAGCCTGGAGAGGCTTTGTTATGTCTACCCAGTATGAGAGAACAGGAATTACAGGCTACAAGGAACTTCAGAGTTACACTCTAAGCAGTACAGAATTTGAAAATAGAAAAGTTAAAACCTAAGGCATCAACATGAATCTGTAGAGCTTTATTTCTACACATGAAAAAGTAGAAAGTAGATGAGTGTTTTTTAAATATACCTGCAATCTAGTTGTATTTAGAAACCTGCTATGAATATGGAAAACAAAATTTTAACCATTGTTTGCAAAAAAACTGAAAGATGTCATCTATTTTAAAATATAACCCTGAGCACAGTCCTTGGGAGCAACACTGAAGGCTGAGGTCAGTTTATCCACAGGTTAAACACAGCAGGTGCAGAAGCACTGCCAAGTTCCCAACGTTGCCCTCCTGCCATGCTTCCACCCAGGATCCACTCCTGAGAGGTGCCAGAGGACACTCCAGTCATGCCATCCTCTCCATGCATCCAACCCAGGGAGCCGTGGGCCCCAGGCAGCTCCTGAGTGTTCCATTACTGCTGTCCTGGTGGGGGCTCTCGCTCAGCTCAGCAGTGTGGTCATTCCCTTCCCAATTGGTTTCAGTCAAAACTACAGGGATACAGCTCAACAAGGTGACATGTTTTAGTTTTAGTGACATGACTTTGCTGCTGCAGAGCAGGAGCCACAGAGAGTGTCCAAGGGAGCAGCACCCTCCAGAACACAGCGCTGTTATCCAATGGCACTCTCCACTTGCCCACTGGTTTGGTTGGTGCAGAGGCATCAGGGCAGGCATCTACTGTAGCAGCAACCCACAGGAACAGGGTTTTACCATGGTATCAATTTTGCTACATATGACAACACAGCAGTAGTAAACCAGAGCTGCAGTTTCAGTACACAACATTTGCTGAACTGTAAGGTTCAGGTCTCCAAGGCATGAGAGACAATGGCACTAGAAGTGAATCTATCTACCTCAGTGGATTTCAAGATCAGTACTTACATACACACAGTGCTCATCAGTGACTGAAAACTTGCTATCATAAAACCTGTAGAAGTCACAGCAACTTTTAATTACCGATTTTATTGCATGTGTCAAGACACAGCCATAGTAAATGAAAAAAACTTTTTTGCTCCAATATGCAAGCCTACTTCAAGAACAGCCTCTAGAAATTTCCTTAAATATTCTAGTAAAGTTAAAAAAACCGAGATGTAATTTGACCAATTTTCACTACAGTTCTTGCCAAACAGTAACACAGAATATCTGCAATTGCCCTTGAAGAAAAACAAGGTTATTTGTTGTGAAACACTGGCAGCTATTATCTTGGCCCATGCTGATTTCTGAAATACGTGCACGGTGGCTTCTGATGGAGAATACAGTGCTGCACTCCTAACACTCCAGGACAAAACTCAGAAGAAAGGACACGTTATAAGTTCATGAAGAAGCATTCTGTAAACCTCTTTGGGCTTAGAAACAACAGGTTTGACATGAAAATATTAGTGGTGTTGACAACATTGTAATAAATACCTCTAACAGAACATTGACCATGAACCTCTGGAAGCATTTGGAAAGCCTGTAGTAAGATGTGCCTAGAGCTCCTGGTAACGACACATGATTATATTTTATTAAGCACTCACAAAAACAAAATAGTTCCTCCTTGACTATTTCTAGAAACCTCTGTCAGAGCTTACAGGTGTCACAACAATGTTATTGCTGAAACCCACTAGGACTAACAACTCTTCCTCCCTCTCCCTCCTTTTCAACAGGTGAGAAAGTCATCATATTTACCATAGTCACACATTAATATCACCAAATGCCTTGGGTACATAAATCTACTGAAATTCTTACCTCAGATGATTTTGAGTTTTCATAATATATACCTTGAACTAAGTCACCAATAGCACTTGAAATGAGTTCCACGACCTGTAAAAGAAAAGGAGAAAAAGCTTTACATCTTTAATTATCACCAAATTGACTAACAAAGCTGGTGCCAGATTTCCAGGGAGATAAATCACGAAAAAAGCTAATTGTGAAAGACTTCAGGATTTACTGAGCTATATTCTGTGATATGTCTCTGCTAAAGCCTCTACTACAGTAACTCTTCTATCAAAGTTTTAAGTTAATATAAATGAAAAACAAGACTTGTTTTTCCTACAGTGTGAACTATAGAGTGTATTCTCACAAGGACGTTCACAGAACTAATAAATCCCAGTTCATGAATATGAGACAGTACCTCATCTGGGTTTTGTTTTGTTTTGTTTTTTTCCTGCCAAGTAAATACTTCACAATACCTCTCCTTGGGAGCTGTTAAAATTCTAATCTTCGTGGCTAATACAGAAAAGTCAGAATCCATAGAAAGGTAACCTTTCAAACGTGATCATTTGGTATTCAGGTGCCCTGGGAATGCACTGTGGATGTATTTAGTGCATGGCCCGAGGCTCAGCTGTACCACATACACTGAAAGCCTGCAACATGGGAATGTTTAAATCAGATTTATCAATCTGTATTATCTTCAGGGTTCAGACTTTTTATTTTATTCAAGCGAAGCCTAAAAATCTGAACTTGATCCAGAATGTAAAACAAGTAGTCCACAGTCTCCCTGGAACGACTGTAAAATTTAAAGTTGTGCACATGAACTGTCTTAATTGGAACAAAATACTCAGATTTATTGTAAAATTAAATGCAGGCATTTCAAATAAGCACACCTTAAGGCTACCTCTTTGGCTGCTCACAAAGTTTTAATTTCTTGAATGTTTAATTTTCTATGCATATAAGTCTATATCTGATCCCTCTTTTTGCTTCCTAAAATTCAAAGTAGTTCTTATTGAATTAAAAGATTTAGTTTCAATTTTTATAATTCTTGTAACTGAACACAAGAAGTCAAATGATAAAAGCCCTAATGGAAAGATATTCTAAGATTTAGGCATGCTTTATTTGATAATAAAAACACATTTGTATGCTAGTTTTGAGTACTAGCAGAAAGGTTGTGTTTTCTTTTTTTTAAACACTGGTTCATATACATATTCATATACACACAGCAAGTGCTAACTTTAGAAATGGTGCTGATTAAAAGTCATGTTTTTTCTTGCAATGCATATGGGTTAATTTGCAAGACCTACAAAAACAGCCTGAAAAAAAGAAAAATCACATTGCCCTTTAGGAAACTAGACACCAAAGAAATATTGTAGCAATATGAGCTTTGAAGGAACTGAAAGGACAATGATCCTACAGTGCTACCAGATGTGTTGAGTTATTTAAGTGGGGAACAGAGAAAATGAGGGGCTCTTTTTTTTTTTTTAAACAACAACACTCACCCCCCTGCCCCCCCGTTTTTTAAGGTATCAGATAAGCCATATTCCCAAATCCAGGAGGACTGAGTATCGCCAATAGGTCTATGAAAGTCTGTAACTAAATGCCCAGGATCAGATTGTATTACAGTTTATACAAGCAACATCCCAAGATTCTTCTGATGGCTAGGACACATAATACAGATCAATCACTCACTCAAAAATGTTATGGTTTGTGAAATGGTCTGAGCTCAGAGACCTACAATGGTAATACGAAGAGGAATTTACAAAGACACAGAGTCCTACTCTAAATGTCAAAGTGATAGTATGAACTTTCAACAATGCAGCTGGCTCTGGATAACTAGACCTTTTCCTCTCTTGACTGAAACTCTAGACTGAGCAGGACCCTGTTTTGGGGTTTCTTTTTTCCATCTCTCCTCCCTCTTTTTAGTGCAACTCTACTCTCAAAGGCAATTTTAACTGACTTAAAACAAGCTTGTGAAACATTTGCGAACAACTGTACCTCTTCCTCTAAGAGTTTATAAAACATCTTAGGAGAATTACACATCAACTATTTAGAAGAATCTTTATTATATTAAATACCATTTAGTGACATATTGAACACTGTATGTTAGTGAGAATTTAGTATTAATATTACCTCCCTTCTTTCCAAATATATATATATATATAAAGAATACTTTTAAGGTAAATGTAAGGCCAAACAGATCACCATCAGGAATGAAATTCCAGTTTCAAGAGCACAGTGGGATATTGCATGAGGCTCTGTTAACCTCACCAACCCTTAATCTGATCTATGAAAAGCATCTCCTGCTTGACATCAGTGGCCTGGGGTCCTGAGCACTGGGGAAAGAAATGAGAAACGAGGAAACCAGGCAATTTTCCTCTGCATCTCAAAACGACAGAGGAAGAAAAATTATTACGGATTCAGTAGTATTCAGGGAATGATACACTGTCTAGCTCTTATGTAGCACTTTTCATCAGAAAATTTGAAAGCAATCAACATCCCGTTAAATTTATTCTCTACTGTTTTATATAAGGGGAAAATGGCAACAGTGAACTGATTTTCCAGAAAATCATGCAGTATGCCAGTGTAAGAGCAGAAAACAGTATCCGAGCTGTCTTCATTCTCATCGCTGCCTTTCTGCCTGACCAGTGCTGACATTTCTGAGAAGCACGTCTGAGGAGCAAGAAAGTTAGATTAAAAATGAAGTGCTCTCAACTGCTTTTCTTCTCATTTGACAGTTGAGCTCCATTTTAAAAAGGTTCAGAGATGAGGAAAGAGAATAAAGGATTGCCAGAATTAGTGCTTGAAAACAGCAACTCAAAAGAGACCAGAGGCAGCCCATTCATAACCTCTCTCCCACTGTTTTCCACTCCTCAACATGTTTTTGAGAAGCCTGGTTCCTCATAGGTACTCAAGATGAGCAGGAGCAATGTCATATTGAGAGAAAATAAACTTCCACTCTATTTTTCATTTTCCACTCGGCATCAGCATCTTCCAAAGCGTTGTTTTCTGCTCCTCCAGTGTCCCCACGACTGGGTATGGCCCAGAGGATGACAAATGCACATGCAAGTGATTTCACACCCTTTAAACATGTTTTTTAACGGTTCTGCCAGTGTCTTTTTTTTTTTTTTTTTCTAATGAGGTATTACTTCAACACTTTTTGCAGGGATGTGATCTCTTCTGCTTTTTAAAAGTCAACACAAAGGCCATCAGTTTAGGATGAATACAGGGAAAAGAGATGGATTGTTAAAGCTAAAATCTCTCCTACTATCTAGGCAGGCTAAGTGTATAACATAATGTAAATTCTGGACACAACCATTTGATTGCTCATTCCACTGCAAGGTAGAACACATTCTCTGACCTCTCCAATTCACTCAAATATGAAATAGTCCAAAAGACTGTGTTGTGTTGCAGTTCCAGAAGAGTTCTTTAGGGTTAAAGATCAGAAATTTGGTGAAACTTCATTTACCCTTTTCTGATGTAGTAACTTGTTTGTCAAAAAGGCACAACTTTAGCCCTTCAAAGCTCTTTAAATTTACTTTGAGTCTAATTGCTCAAGCTCAAAATTTCTATATATTACTTGAAGAAATAAATAAAAATGTTGGTAATTCACTTAGTTCAGAAAATCGCTCAGGACATCCAACCAATCACTTAATGAACGTCCTCCCTCCTTTTCCTGAAATCAGAATTTCATGTAGTTTACTGAGGACATATCTATAAGATAATTCAGAGTTCAGAATTCCCAAAGCATCATACATGGTGTTACACAATAGGGCCACATGTTCACTGTTGCAGGTACAGCAGCCCAGTTCATGACTGTAGTTGACTGTCCTGGGACATTCAACTCTGTCTATAGAAAAAGAGGTGTATTTTAATGGAAGTGAAACTCTATGCTAGAAGGAATGTAGGGAAATCACAGAATATAAGACATTTTGGTAGAATACTTTCTTCAGAGTTAAAAGATACGATTCAGACTCCATCAAGCACAGCAAAAAAGAATGGATTCCGAGCCCCGCTCATCCTTCATGAGGTTTTTAAACAACCTGGATGAAAAGATGACATTGGTGCCATCACTTTAGTAACTCAAGCACTTTGCTCCCTTCACTTGTCTTCAAAATACTTTGCTTAAAGTTTACTGCAACATAACACATCACTTATGGTTTTTTACCTATTTTCCTTCTACTTTACAAAAAGGAATGAATCAGAGCTCCATTCAAAGAATGGTCATTTTACTTTAAATTCAGCAGCTGAAATGGAATTGATTACACAGACCACTCCATTTCAGAGTAGTAATGTCATGTCTCTCCAGACTCTATTGGATATTTTCAAGGGGAACATCACAGCAAGGATGAAGCTCTTGTGGGAAGACAGGAAACAGCACTAGGAAGAACACAGCAATGGGTATATCTTTGTTCTTCATCCCTCACAATTTCTATTTGACAAACTTCCTTAGCTTTGCCAAATTCCTTCTGAGAAGGGCCACAAGTAATTCCTCCCATCCTTATATTGAAACAATATCCTTTCCTTGCACACCTGCTGTGATGGACCCTAATCCTTGCTGCTGACGTGCAGATTTGAAAATGTAGCAGGACTTCTCCACACAAATAAAGAAGAAAATTAGATGGTCCGGAACCATCTAATTTTACAGATAAAAATTCCTTCAGCTTGCATTTGACTTCCCCTCACAAAAAAGCACTAATTTGGGAAATACTCCAACACTTAAAAATTCCACAGAAAGCCCTTAAATATTCCCCTGCATTTGACACAGCAACATTGCAACACCAGGAAGCTAAAGACAAAACTCAGCAAAGAGCTGATACTGGATTTCGATTGTTCAATAATGCCTAAGAAAAAAAAAAAAAGGAGCAAAAACTGCAAGGAGTTCCAAGAACAGTGAAATTCAATTTTCTTTACTGGCAATCTCCTCAAACATCATTAGTCATACAGGTAACCAAGTGTGCCAGCCTAAAGAATATTTTTTTAAATCTAATGTTTATTGAATCCTATTGGATTTATTATTTGAAATTGTCTTGAGCTTTACTCTTTTTTGAAGCTGGCTCTCTCTTAATTGAAACACATAGCAAGGACAGCAATTTGCTTTCTAGCATGCTTTAGGTGATCTTGGAAAAGACAGTTATGGTTTTCTTCATTCTGTTAATGATGAATTAGTAGCAAAATACAATATAACAATACAGTGTAAACACATCACCCAACACCACTACTTGTTAAAAAGGTGCTTCTAAGACACAGAAAATAATCAGGAGCTGTCAATTTGAAAACTGATAATATTGTTGAATATCTGCCTTAAGGTCAGTCTGCCTTAGGGATTTTCACCGGTGTTAAGTTACCCTTTTTTATGCTGACGCTATCTATAGATTTGGATTTAATCAGTGTAAAGACTATTAGTGCATAATTCAGTCATTTTCCTTAATGACAACATAACCAACAGAAGAAATATAGTTTTCCTTGTCTACCTCCGTGTGATACCTTTCACAGTTTCTTAACACCTTTGCAGATCTACGGCAGCAGATCCTTGCACTAAAGTACTCAACAACTGTTGCTTAGTGACCCAGTATAAAGAAATACCTGATTGCTTCAGCTTGACCCTTTTGGATGGGTAATTTCAACAGTGAACAAAGAAGATATCGTGACTACAGGGTTCTGTAGATATAAACCCCTCCCCATGCATAAGTGAGACAGGAGAGCATGGTTATAAAACACCGTTCCCAGTCACGCTGCTGCAGACAACCATTAAACTGGGATATGTTCACAAATGAATTGAGGATTAAAGTGAATAACACAAATTGTACCTGCAAGAAGCATTAGCTATTTTAAATAGTCTGTACCTGAACAAATGTGAATCGGAAGTAAGACCATTTAGCATCTGACAGATGGAGTCAACGAAGCTGCAGATGTTTGTTAAACTAACAAATCAACAACCTGCTTTACCAGGGGTAGCAGATTCTAGACTCCAAGTGAAATGCTGTTGAATTTCAAAACACTAATATTAACAAGCAGTTACAGTTCACCCAGAAATTCAATATTCTTACTAGCCAACAAGAAGTCAAATACATCAGCAGTTTGATTAAAAACACCATTAACTCATTTATATTACTGCTAAAATTTTATGCATTTTACCATATTATTACACTGAAACCACTCCAGACGTAAAGGCACTTTTACTAAAAATGTTACCATGAAAAGGTTCATTTTAAACACAAGCTTTACAGCAGTGAAAAGAGAGGGGAAGATATATAATCTGTCGCCATATTTGCAAAGCATGAAAATCTACCTCTAGAGCCAAATACCCCACATATCCAAAGATGAAAGATAGTATATGTTAAATACTCAAAAAAAAAAAAAGTTGTTTCAGATAATATTGAGACAGCATTTCACCAATACAAATCTGATTGCTTTTTATCCTACTATGCACTCTCAATAGGAATCTCACAATGTTTGAGAAACAGACTTCAAATAAAGCCATGAAAACAGAACTTGTGTTCTTCAACTCCTTCAGCTATAAAGAGAATGAAGCTGACATTGCAAATATCACTTCTGGAGGATATCACCTTAGAATCACAGAATCATTAGTTTAGAAAAG
The DNA here is from genome assembly GCA_013398115.1 of Falcunculus frontatus. Taxonomy (NCBI): domain Eukaryota; kingdom Metazoa; phylum Chordata; class Aves; order Passeriformes; genus Falcunculus; species Falcunculus frontatus. Next base: position 1,047,734 of record VZRV01008972.1, on the reverse strand, counting down.
ACCTTTAAGATCATCAAGTCCAAACTAAACCCAGGACTGCCAAGTCCACTGCTAAACCAAGTACTAAGTGTCACATTTACACATCTTTTAAAGACCTATATGGATGGTGGCTCCACCACCGCCCTGTGCAGGATCTTCCAGTGCTTTTGTTGAAGAAATTTCACCGGTACTCTCATTTCATGTACCTGTTCTGTGAAAATTCATTTTCATTTCATAATTTGTGTAAGGGCCGAAGCTATTTAGCAGCAAATTCCTCCATGATGATTATTCACGGCTGTGAAAGAAAAAGCTGTAACAAACATCTCTGTTGAAGAAATGCAGGCAGTGCCAATACCTATTCTAATTTAGTGGTGAATGAAGTAGCAGAATTGCTGGCCCTTGAGAGTCCTTTCCCACAGTATGCATCTCATGCAGAATAAAACATCACATACCCAGAAGTTTTCATTGCTTCAATTTCTTAAAATAAGCTTTGTTTTCTTTTGAATATCTATTTGCTACATATTCTGGCATTGAACTTGGATACATATTCTTGTTAACAGTCACAGAAATTAAGTACAGACACTTTTTAATGTTTGTCTTAAATCTTTCAAAGACAATTTCTCTGAAAAGTGAGGGGGTTTGACTTTACAAAAAAAGAAAAAAACCTTTCTTCCAAAATTTGGCTTTAACATTCAATTAGATTTATTTATATACACACACACACACACACATATACGTACACATATGTAATATGTGCATATATATCTCAAAGCCTGCAAATATTTTTGACTCCTGAAGTATTTCTGTTCACCACTAGACAACTGCCAATTCAGTGCTGTACATTAAGGAAGCAAACGTAAGAGGAACAGACCCCAATTACCCAGAAATCATTTGCCAGGTATAGTAATTGTCTTGAGATGTTGAATGACCTTTGACTTCCACTAGATTCAGCCTTTCTTCAGTTTCTTTAGTCAACATGAATCTTCTTCTTCATTGATGCTCAGTCATCTCTGAAAAGCCCTCTCTTTCATGCAAATAGCATGTTAGTATTTTCCAGACCATTCTGTTAATTATGAGGCAAACAGCAGTTCTGTAAGAAAAAGAACTACTAAACCAGGTGTTAGAAGCAGCTGTGCAGTTTACCTCTGAGAAAGACAGTATTTACCTGGAATAATGACAGGTATTTGGTTCAAGAACTCAAGCAGTAAACACTGACTTTGGTCTGCTGGGCAGACTAGAGAAGCAGAAAGACGTGTCTGATTGCTACTATGAGGAAGGCAAATTCAGATGTAAGTCGAGGAAATTGTTAGTGAGATGATTCAGAGGCAAGAATATTGCACTGAATTAGTGCAAATTGGTGTAAAGATCTTTGGTGGGCCACTGAAAATTCATCAGAACTGAATGGAAAACTTCTTCCTGAGACTGTTAGTTGCTTGGTCAACATGACATTCACACAGAATCTCAAACACTCATAATTCTGTTCTTGACAGCACCATGCCTTGATGCTTTAGAAATGTCCTTGCAGTGTATTTTTGGGAAAGACTTTAATCTAGACTTGATGATACAATGATACCTATGACGACATATTCTGCTATCAGTCTCAGTTTCAGTCTTTCCATGTTCTGCAGCAATCATTCTGCTACAAGGCACCATTTGTAAGTCACAGACATCCATGAGGGAAGTGGCAGAAATCACTTTTTTTTTTTTTTGGAAGTATTTTTTCATGCAGAAGTGGGAGGACAGAAAACAGACTGAAATCTAAACATAAAATTTTCCAGTAGAGCCATGGCCAAGAATCACCAAAAATTATATTCTTTCCATACAGACATATACCAACCCCAGTGGACTGAGTCTAACTTTGGGAAAGCTTAACATAAGCATTAGCTTTAAAAACCAGTACAGGTACAAAAGGCCACTAAGGTAAAGGATAAACCTATTTGAGGAATGCACTGATTAGGAATTAAGGCAAAGTTAAGCAGTTTTAATCTCAAAACTGACACTCATTGCAATGCAACAGGACTCTTACTGATCTAAAAGGAGACCGTTTCTAACATTATCACAATTACAGATGAAGTCTAATTTTTAGAATTTTAATTAAATTAATAAGTTAATAAGCTGTGTCACCTAATCCTCTAATTTAACTTCTCTAGAAGATTACTTTTCTAACATATAACCACAGCCATTAAGGTAATGAAATTTTACAAATATTCATCAAATATTCATTTATATTACTGGCTATACATGGCGAATGTGAAATAGAAAAAGAAGCCTGTGAAATATTCAGAAAACTGAATGCTTCATTTGCTCAGGTGTTGTTTTAGGGGCTACTTCTTGAGAACAATGGCAAAAGATGCACTTACTAATAAACTGTTCCACGGACACAAGCATCAAAAGAGACAATGGGAAGAGTACAATGCAGTAATTAGGAGACTCACTAGCATCATTCTACAGTTTTATCATCATCATCATCAGTATCATAAAAGCTGTTGCCTCCAATGACAGCAGAAATGCTAGAAAAAAGTTGTACAGCAGTAGTATGGGAAAAAATTGATTACCAGGTACTGATTCCAATAGATTTTAACCTTTTATCTCTAACATACAAGATTTTTTCCCCCCAATGCTTCAATACTTTCATCAACTATTACAAAAATTGCCTCTTTTCTACCAAAGAAATTTCACGTGATTGTCAATAAAACTTTATTAAAGAAATCTTATTAAAAATACAGCATTTGAGGACATTGTGAAGAAAAAGCAATACATGCCATTAAATGAACATAAAGTTTGTTTCAATTACAATCTCTTCTATGTTTTACTTTACAGTAAATGAAATTTAAATTTACCTCTCAAAGGGTATATAAATTAGTACATTTTGGTGCCATCTAAATATAATAATTAAAACACATAACACTTTTCTTCATTATGATTCATACATAATTATCAATTATTATGTATTTCTCAGTACTTAAAGAGTGTGTTTGCAATCTCCAACAAAAGTTATGCTGAGTTGTATGACAATAATCAGTATGTATCTCAATATTTTAAGATACAGAACTGCTTATTTAGGGTTGCCTAAAGAAGAGCCTTATTATGTAATAATTCAACCATGTTGGCTATGTTGCCCTGTGTCATCTCCCATTAGTTTAAAGGTTCAAAAACATTAGACTTGTTCCTTGGTTTTCTTCTCCCCCAGTATCCAGACAAAGCAGTGTTCCCTAAGCATACCTCTCCATAAATCAGTTTAGCGCTCTTTAAATTTATCTATATTTTTCAGTAGTGTCTGGTTTTGAGACACACCCCTGTGGCACTCTAAAATACTAAATTAAAACAAAAATACTCAACAATATAGATACTAACCTACTCCCTATCTTGTCCAGTACATCATCATCAAACAGTGCCTCAGGGGAAGGTACAGCAAGACAGATACGATAAAGTGCTTCAGAAAAGCTCTTTATTCAGCTCTCTACAAAAAAATTTGAAGGTTGTTTTTCTTCTTTTTTTTTTCCCCTCAAGAAGACAACATCATTATCAAACTTTATAAACTGTCTCTTAATCTAATTTGATCAAATCTGATCTCTTCTTCTTACCAAATTCCTGTCACCTAGCTGCTCTGTTGATTATTTTAAAGATACTGATTTCTAAAAGCAGCTTGTATTAGAGAAGAAAAAGAAAGTCAATATGTGAGCAAAGGCGAAGAGTTAAAAACAATTAAAAATATATAAAAGATTCGAAAATGGTTTTATCACCAGCTTCAGTTTCCCATACGAACACTGTAACTGGGAGCAAACACATTACTTCTGCTTCTCAATGCTTCCCCATGTTTTTTCATCCTGCCTTCTCTGATCAATACAGCTACTGAATCCTAGTAGGAAAATTCAGATTATAAAGTTCTTTATTTTATGCAAAATATAATAAAAATATACACTGTAAATATACTTAGCAGATATTTACAGTTCAAATCTTCCACCAGAGAAAATAAAGAAGGATCTCTCTTTCAAAATAACTTTCATTGTTCTGAAAATAACTCATCTCAACTACATTTATGAAGAAGGACCTTCTACTTACCTCAAAATGAAAAGCACTGTTCTGAGGGATGGTAATTTGAATCTATTACAAGTCAATAGGTGCTAATGGTTGCCTTTACACTGGCAACTATTAACATTTAGTTTCCATTAAAAAAGGGTATTTCTTGGCAGATTCGTGATGGGGTTTTTTTACAAGTTTATATTCCTCTCTTGATATCATTCAGGGAAAGAAAAAGTCTGATACAAGTACCACCTTAGTTAAATTACATGTAAAAAATCAAAGTTGTAGATTCTAGCTGACTTGTTTGTCAATTCTCAAAAATGTCAATTTACATCAAAAGAGCAACTGGCATAATTTCAGAAAGAGGATATTCTCTGTATCCTTCACTGGACACCAGGGAACAAAGTTGCTTAAATTCCAAACTGAGCCTTTCCCATAGAACCACAACTGATGCTACAGATGTAGAAACCATAGTTCAAGATAAACAGTTCTTTTATGAAGTGCAGTGCACCTTCAGGTTGTTGCAATAGGAAGACATAGGAAGACTCAAATGAGTAACTTACTGATGTTTATGTACACACAAGGCTTATTTGATAAACAACACACTTATGCCTTTAGGAATATATGAACTTAACATAAGGAAATGGATCCACTATATAATTACTACATCTGTGCTACTGTTTATTTATGAACAAATAATGCTTAATAAAACAATGCTCTGCAATGTGGTCTTCTGGCAAAACTCTGCACTGACAGACAAAATTCCTAAATTCAATTCCAAGCTTTCAGCCTGTAGATTTTGAAGTGTTTCTGTGATGAGTTTAATCATTTCAAGAAGAACTCACTGAATTATACTGCAAAAAATTGAGTCAATTCTTAAGATTTCAGTAAGAACTACAGAGAACACTACTGTAACACTACCATTACATGTACTTCAGGTTTTTGGGATAGGCTTTTTCTTTTGGGGACGTTCATTTTTTGTTTTGTATATGTTGGCTTTTGGTGGTTTTGTTTTGGTTGTTTGGCTGGTTTGTGGGTTTTCTTTCTTTAAATACAAAGGGATGGCTTCTTATCAGTTTATGGAGTTGCAAGAAATGCATTTGCAGATTACATTGCCATTTTCTAGGCATTGCACTAAAATGCACCATTTCAGCCTTCTGAAGTTCTATGCATTAATCTCTTTGGAGGGTAAGAGAATCAAAACTGGTTTTAATTACATTTTTTAAGCACCCCCTCTATAGTTTTCTAAGACAACTGATGATTCAGATGCTCAAGGAAGCACCAGCTTTAATGCTGTGACAGATTTCTTCCAACTTCTCTGTTATAAACTCTGAAAAAGCACATTATTTGATAATATCATGGTAAGTATCCACACATCACTTGTGGTAAAATGCCCATATTCCACATTCAGCTGACAGGTGACAAAAATGCCAATTAATGTTTGTTACTTTCGCTATGTTTGCATCTGAATGCTGGCCTAAAAATATTATAGGAAGTGCAGGTTACTTAAGCAGAAATCAAAGACAAAACTAACACTTTTTGCTACCAGAGTCAAAGAAGGACTTTAATTCAAAAGATTTGCTTTTAGCAGTTTCATCCCCACATCCGTGGCTAGGCGAAGCAAGGTAACAAATGTTAGATATACTGTCTTCAGATGGTAACAAAGAACTACCCATTAAACAGATCATTTTACACTTCTTAATAATTTATTAGCACATTTATTTAAAACTGCTTATGGTCACATATCCCACAAGATACCTGGGAGGTACCCTACTTTGTTAGGCAAACATAATTTACTTTTCCATCACTCCCACACCTACATGTTTACAATGACTTCCACATATATCTTACATATATCTTATCATGATCCTAGTATCAGAGCACTGCAACCTCAAAATGAGAAAACCTATCAAAATAACCCTGTCATCCCATATAAACACACCCCAATCCAATAAGTCAGCACATTTCCACACATTACTGCATTGTTAGTTAAGTAGCAAAACATAAACATGCCCTTCCTTGCCAAACGTTCACCACTCCACTGCTGATATAACAACTACTAAAAGACCCCAAACCAATTCATCTTTGGGCTCAATTCTGTTCTAAAATCCCTGGATTAGCAATAAACGATCTGCTACAGGATGCAGTTCTGAAGTAAGGTTTTATCCATATAATTTTCAATCAGCAACATAATTTATCACTGCAATCAGCAGGTCAGAAAGAGCCACCATCCAAAAGGTTACTTTATATAAGGTGATCAAAAAGGTAACATGAATGTACAAAAGAATTGTAAATACATGTGATCTGATCAATCTAACACTTTGTACGGTAATTTTTTTAAAGAAATTAGTATTCATTTTCAACAGTTTTTATTAACTGAAAAGATGTAGAACTTTGCCATGATTACGAAAATGTAGCACACGCATCTGTCCTTCAGTACTTTAAGCCTTAGTTGATACCAACTTTGTATTCATAATTAACGTATCATGATTTCATAAAGTAGAAAATGAGAATGCTTTCTTCTGAATTCTTATGTGTTCAAAAAACAAAATTTGAGATGATTTTGTAATAGCACAACAGCAGAATTTGTCTTACAGGAGGCTTTCTAAATGACATTTCAAGAAATCTAGAGTCCTTGTACCTCAGAGACCAAAACCCACAAAACCTAAAACACCACCCCAAAACCTTCTTTGGCATAACTTTAGCAAACTTATGAGAGGTATGAGCACTAGTTTAAAAGAAAACCCCAAAAACACAAATCCTGAGCCTTGATTCTTGTTAACATAATTACGGTTATATTCTACAACAGTAGCAAGAAGAGGAAAATTACTACGAATTAACAACAACAATTCCTATATTTAATGTTATTTAAAAATCAAAGTGTTACCTAAGGCAATTACCTTGCAGCCTTTTAATATCTACAGGGAAAAGCCTAAGGGAAAATAATTGACTTTGCTAATTTTACCCTTGGCAATTATAAAATAGCTCTGCATTTCATTACGACTACAGAATTTCACGTCTAATTGTCAGCCCCGAGAGAAGCACAGAGATAAATGCATCATACACAAGCTCAGACAAGAATTTACCAGCACAATAAAATTACCTTGGTAGCAGTGAGTTCAGTTATGCTAAAATCCCCTTTAATTTAAATTCTGGTCTATACAATAGCTATGCATGTCTATGGAGGTTATAGCTGCCATGGTCAGTACCATGCACGATAAAATGCTGCTCATTTCATTAGCCAATTTGCTAAATGCCAGCAAAAAAAGCAGTACTGTGATTTTTACTTTTTACATCAAAGAACACAAAACATTATGAAGGAAAAAAGTCACAGTTATTTCACACTGCTAAAAAACAGATGCCAGATTTGAAAATTCATCATTTACAAAAGAATAAATACAGTATGTTTAAATCATTGCACCTGTCAAGAGATTTCTATAGCTTCTACTTCAATTTTTCTAACTTTGCTAGTAGGGTTAGACGTATGAAAAAGAATAATTTACTAAGTCAATCAGTTTCCATAATGGCATCCCACTTATCGTATGTAGAAGCTATGAAAGTATTTAGATGTCAGAAAAATGAAAAAAAGTGCTAAAATGTTTTGGCAGAATTTTCCAACATGCAGTATAATGATTGCTTTAAAAAAAAAAAAAGTATTTCTTTGCACTTGTGCTTCATTTCACTGTAGGCTTGTTTCCTGGCAAGTCTTCAGGGATTATACATTCCTGCTGCAATACTTAATGATGTACTAAATGCAAAGTAATAGTTGCTACGTTTTATAAAAGTTTCCTCTTACGTTGAAGCTGAAAATTGATGTAGGGTCAAATCCTTTGGTCTGTCATGAGAAACTTACAAGGTACTAAAAGAAACAAACTGATACAAATCAATAATAATTACTAAAATCAATTACACCCCATTTGGTATGCACTATTTAAAATTTTTTTTCTAACACTTACTACAAGCTAGCACCATAATGGCTTAACCCACTATTCCAGTAGATTGACATCTAATTTTCTGTCTCTTCTCTTGAATCTCAGCTCTGTGTTAGAAAATGACACCACTTCTGAGAGAAATTGTCATACTCATGATCAAAGGAGTACAGAAATACTCAACTACCACAAGGAGATGCAGCATGAGGATCTAAAAAAATAGACTCCTTAGGCTCACAATTACAACTATGCTGATTATTGACAATTGCACATGACAAACATTTATTTTACATTACAACATGGCAGCAATCTTCAAATGTATAAAAAGCGCCTCTGCAAAAAAGTACTGTTTCCTGTTTCCATTGGAATGGCACACTTAGCTCTTCAGGCATACATGCAGTTAGGTGTTACACTAGGCTGGCACAGGGATGCCCAAGAACCTCTCTCCACCACGGGAGGTTTTAAGAACAAGCTACATAAGTGCAGTTCAAGAATGATTTTGTGTAGCTGATCCTATCGGGCGAAAAGAAGAACCAGCTAGAGAGATGATCTCTTAATGTCCCCGTCAGTCTCACTTTCTAAGGTAACACATATATACAACTTGTTTCTCATTAAAAACATCTCCCTGTAAAGTTTCAAACGGTTTGGTTGAGCAGTTGGATTGCAGCTGTCCTTTAGAAGCCAGTACACCCATGTTAGTAGGGCAATCCAACATTCAGGGCCATCCAAATCCCTAACAAAGTAACTTTATTAAGTGCAAAAACTCACCTGAGACAAAGCAGTAAAGCCTTTTGCCCCCCAAATTATCTAAGACAGTAAACCTTTCACAAAGCACAAAGTAAAAGAAAATAACAGACTAAACATGTCTTCAGCTGGCAGTTTGCCAGAGGTGTTATAACCTGACGTGTCATGAAGATGCCACTGCATATACCTTAAATTCATCAAATTAACCACTCATCCATTACTACAGTGCTTCAGAATGTATCCTAAAGACTGCATCACAGTAATTCTATAGGAGAATGGTAAACACGTTCACAGCAGCAACAGCCTGTCAAATTTACAGCTATAACATTAAGTATGATGATTTTTAAATGATGCTCCATATATATGTATATAACTGCTGGTTTTTTTTAGAGGGCCTCTCTTTCAAAAGACTTGCTAATATTTACTTGCTTTGGCAGTAGAGGAATTTTTTCTTTTTACCTTGGTATTCTGCAACTGTGCAAGGCTTGTGCAAGCATTTGCTAGAAGAAAATCTCCACTCAAAACAGCCATTTTATTCCCAAACTGCATATCCTTCAGTGGGCCATCACAGGACTTGAGCTCACCAATGTTCACTATGCCACGATGCACCAGAAAGGCAGTATGGATCAGCTCTGTAATCTCAGCCAGACTTCTTTGACTGAAAGAAAAAGCACAATTATGTTTGATGCTATGAATAGAACAGAGATTCTTAGTGAAAATAAACAAACAACCACATGTGCTATACAGGTATTTTATTAATTATTGTGTAGCTCTTCTGTGTACTTCTAGAAGCCACAACCAGGAGGTGCTAAACAGAGAGAACTGTCACTAAATATTTCCAGGCAAGCCACAGGTACCACAGGTTCCACTTGGGGGAATGCTGCCCTTTGTTTGAATTCTTTCACAAAATAAAGCAAAATAATCAATACGGTCCTCACGGTGCTTTGTTTTTTTGTTTTGTCTACCAGAAGCTTGAGGGACACTGACATGAAGAAAATGCCAAGCAGAAAGTAATGATGGAGAGAAACAAAGGACATATCAGCGGGGGAGTCCTGAGCAAGCCAATCAAAACACTGTAAGAATGCTGCAGTCAATGACTGCTCAAATTAGAGTTAAATTAATAACAGCATACCTTGCAGTTCAATACTACCAAAGGGGAAGGGTTCAGGCAGGAGAGAAAAAACAGCTGAACATTTTAGAATTGTGTACTAATGGTATTTCACTGGTTGTTTTAGTCAGAAGCAGCAAAAGTGATTGTCTAGCGAAGAAGCCAATTTTACTGGATAGGTTTACAAATCCCTTCTTATTCCAGAACATAGTGTGCTACATTCTGGGTTTAGGGGTTACAAATCCCTGTGTGAGGCTTGCCACAGTTTATTCCATAGAGGCTTGCTCCCTATTTTAACTTTTTGGAACAGGCATGAAAAGAGTCATTAGCACAGCCCTCTCCTTGCCTCCTCCCACAATTCAACCCCGTAGCCCTCGACAGTGACTGTCACTCCAAGGAGCCCAGAGATGTCACCTTAGCTCAGAATGACAATGGGGTGTTGAACATACATAATAACTGAGCAGGGATAAGGGGAGGGGGAAACAGAGCAATACACTGGAGCATCCTTTTAACAATAGATACGCACAGGACTCATTCTTACAAAATCTTCAGCACATTCACATCTTTTCTGATTCAAGCAGTTCCCTTTACGCCATGGAGACTTCACATACGAGCAAAAATGCAATCCATGCCCTCAACTAAACAGATGACTTAAGGCCTTAAAGTTCTAATTAATTACAACATAGTACAAAGGCATGTTATGTTCTCTGTGCTTATTCACAAGTGGTCAAGCACTGATTCATTGAGTAAGCAAACTGCTCCATACCTTCACATACAAATGCACCTGCTGGTACATGCTCATGTTAGATTCTGCCTCAGTACTAACAGAGTGCTGAGCAAATTAATTCTGTTCCCTGTGGACAGTGCATATGTGTTCCAATTGCCCCAAACCATATTAATCTAAAGCAACCTTCTGCCCCAAATATATGTGACCTGCAAAGAGCCCCAGCAGCAACTGTTTCAGGGCAGTGGTCAGTGCCAATTAGCAAGAGAGAAGAGCTGGGACAGTCACACAGTCTGGGCGGGCACACAAAAGGCAGATGAGCTGGAGGGAGAGGATAAACAGAGTTTCCCGATGTATTTTGCCACGCACAAAAAAAACCTAAGCTGTTCTAGAAGCTGCTTTATAATTCACAAATTGTTGGCTCCATGCAGAGAAAAACAATTCGAAAACCAAAACAGTCATTCTCCATGTAGACAATAAATCTAAAGGTTGAGGCTGCTTTTCAAAGAGGTGAGGGAGAAACTCACACAACCCAGTCACAGTATCGTAATCATGCTTGGCCCAGCTCTAATAAAGGGTTAATAAATTTTCAAGCTCGGAGAAAAAGACTAACAAGACATCCCGATGCTCCTGCTGTCATTGTCAGGGCAGCCCTTGGAGGAAATGTCCATATCAATTCGGTTTATCAGATGGACAGCTGATCAACATTAAACAGACTTGCTCTGGGCAGATTGAGCCGAGCTACCTGTTATGAATAGCAATGAGAGCCCTCTGCTCCCTGCTGCCGAGCTCTGCCATTTCCGACTGCCGCAGATCCCAGGACATATGGGGATCCCTAGTGACGAGCACATAAAGCTGCAGCTAACTCAGGCGACGGCTCATTTCCCCCAGCTGAAAGCAGGCATTAATATCCTGAGGAGACCAGACCCGCCTCTGTGACCCCCAACTATTGAAGCAAAACAACGACTGTCCTATTTCTTCATTTAATAAGCTTTTAATGAAGGAAACCAAAATCCCCTCTTTGACTTCAGCATCGCTCTTCATGAAAAGGTTACACAAATACATCAGTGTCATGCTTTCCAAATGCTCAGGATCTGGATGTTTTCATTTCTTTTTCTATAATCCGTTTGTTCTTCAAATGGTATTCATATTATTTGTGCTAACAAGAGCCATATTAGGCAGATAATCTATGTCTAATTCTGATCTTACATACTGCTCTTCCACTCTCTCTCCCTAGCAGACTAAAAATACAAGAATCAACGCTATTGCAGAAATCCCAGGCAATGCATTTTTTAACGCTTTTTGGGATAACCTCTATAATACCCAGGCACAATAACAAGTCCACAGTGACGAAGATACAGGAGGATCCTTGACATGACTTTGTAAAGACCAGTATCCACCAAATAAACACTGCTGTTACGAAGTTGCTGCTAAATGGCTGAAGAAATACTATACACAGCTTTGTCCATCTGGACTACAATTCGGTGATTAAGTAATTTCACATTTGAAAGCAGCCAATCCCAACACACAAAAAAATAATGTTTAAGCAATACTGGACTTAGAAACAGGGCAATGGGATGACAAACTCTGACTGCTTCCATCCTGTTTTCACTCCAGAGCCCACAGTCACAAAACAAAGAAGTGGTTGCCACAAGAATTACCTGTACTTACCTCAGCACAAGGCAGTACTGAGAAAACAGTCAACATTTCTGCAAAGTTCCTAAACGGAAGCGGAAAGCTTTTTCACCAAATGCTAGCACACTTCCATGCCTTTCACCTCTGAAGCAAGAACTCCCTGCAAAACACCACCAAATGCCCTAGAGACTCCACTTACAGGCATCACATTTCAAGAAATGATACTGTTTTGATCTCCACACATGCCATAACCACCTTTTCTTTCTATCTTTACAAAAATCAACCCACATGCACATGCAGAAATACATGAATAAATGGTTGTTCCAAAGACAATGGTACAGAGGCTTGGACAATACCTGAGGCATCTTACTAAGAATTTTTGATGGGTCACAATCTAACCAGCTGCTGTGGTTTAACACTTGCTTCTGACTCCTTGTTCCTGCACTTTCAGTACCAGTGCTCCTAACCTAAACCTCTGTTAAATGCTTGCTATAAAGTATACCTTAGATTATGAGCTCCTCAGGCTGTAAATGTCATCCTGGAAACACAAAGGAAAAACTAACTCCGTGAGTAATTAAAAAACTTCAGCAACGTCCATCGGAGCTACACTGACGGTAGGACTGTGAAACACCAGCTTGCAGGAAAATACTAGGAAAACAAAAATTAAGTTATATGGACAATTAGATCCTGCAGCAAGTAAAACAAGTGCAATTTATATTCCCTCTCTTTGCTCCCATCCTGCAATGAAAGCACAAAGATCACTGACATTTAAGTACATTTTAGTGAACTTTGATAAACTTCTGAGCAGCCTTCAAGAAGCCAGTACAATTGCTTAAAGAGTTCTTATAAGTGACTTCAGTTCCTAATTTCAAGTCCTACTCTAAAAAGAAATAATAGGATTCTGTAAAACATGATAAAAGAGACATATTGAATAGTACAGTTGTATTGCTGTGAACAGAAGAGTACTTCAGCTTAAATACTCCTCTGCAATATTTGTGGTAGAAATTCAAGTTTTCAGTAACAGCAAGAGAACTTGAGTTAGTTTACCTTTCATTATCAGCTAACCATCAGAACTACACTGGGCTTCTCAAGGGATGACAGGTTATGCAAAGAAACATTTAATAATTAAAAATGTCATTCTTAGGCATGATAAATGGGCCAAAGACTTAAATCAGCCACTAAAAGCCATATTTGAAAATTTTTGAAGCAACTACTATGAACAAAGATAATGAAAGTGATAGATCAAAAAATCTTTAAGAACTCTTATCATTGAAGCTTTGAATTAGTGACTAACAGTACACACCCAAGATTTGAACATTTCCTTTGTGTATGTCAATTCAATAGTTTCTCTTCAATACAAAAAGGATTAATTTGGATGAAAAGCCTTACATTCGGCATTTAAAAAAAAATTTAAAAAATACCAGCATCAATTCCATTTCAGTGACAACTATAATAATCTATATATACACACACCTATGAATCTGAAATAAAAAGAAATAGTTCTTTAATGGAAAATTACAAATGAAAAAGCATTAACTAAAAAATAAAGTAATTACCTCAGGTACTGACAATGTATTTGGGCAGCACTTGGTATCTGATTTTACTTTTTTTGTGAACAGTAAACAGAAAGAAAAATTCTATGAAGACAAGAAGGTGCTTGAACCACATTCAAGTTGATCTTGCATGCTCTGGGTACAAGCTGGTACTGCACCAAGATAGCCCACTTTGTTACACAGCAAGGAAGGACAGTGATTTTTACAGGTCTTTTTTCCATTCACCTGTCGAAGTCAATGCCACGGTTAATAAACCATGATTAGAGGAACAAAGCATAGTGAGTTACAAATAGCATTATAGTGATGAAAAGTCTCATTCCCATCTTCTGTGTATAGTCTCTTTTATATGAAATTAAATGGCAGGGGGGCAGGTGTTTAAGCTGGTCAACATGTATGGCAGAAGCTGTGATTTCACTAACAGGAAAAATCTTCAGAGTAAAGCAGCAGATTTGAGCAGAGCACCCAATATTCACCACGTTACCATGACTCATATATCTGTTATCCAACATCTACCCACTCCTATCCTTTAACAAGGTTAGAGACCAAGACTTCTGTGGTTCCTTCTGTCTTGGTCACTAAACTACTGTAGGAGCATCTTCCATCTGAGGGATAAACCAAGCTGAAAGACATCAGTTCTATGAAGTTTGTTGAGCATGCTGTTTAATTGCATTCCTAACAACCAGTTTATTTTTAAACTGGCTACATATCCTACCTCTTTCATCTCCTTCCCTCCCTAGTACCACAAAGTTTTTGAAGTAAAATTTCTACCAATATTCCTTCACGTATTTTTATTTACTTCTGAAAAGACCTTACATTTTCACTGTCTGTCACCCCCACCACTGATTATTGCTTAGGTTCTTTTCTGTAATTTGTCTTAGTAAGATCTTCCCTCAGCCCATTATAAGATTTGAAAATGTTTTCTGATTTTTTAGTGGGCAGACGTTCACTTGAACTTGGCAAGCCGGTTTCCCTAAGCACTGTAGGTGGTTGGCAGTGGAGAGAGAGAAGCCTGACTTGAAGTCAAGGTCCTGTTCCCTTCCTTAGTGCAGGAATTATAAAGGAGGGTTTTCACAGGTCTTGGCTTCACTGTTAGGTCTACCACAGAACAACCAATTCCCACTTTGTACTCCAGATGCAACATGCAAGTGAACCAACTTGTATCAGTTTCTAACTAGTGCCACTAATGTGCCAACACAGCCACCACTGTGCCACCACAGTGTAGCCAGGAGTCCTCGAGCCTGGGAGCCAGCTACCTGTACGAGGTTGCAATTCCCATCATCCCCAGCAAAACAAAGCCCTAACTGATGAACTTGTGTCTGGCTTACTCCTATAATCAGCATCAGTGGCCAAAGAACAGTGATCACAATCTGTATCGCATTTTTCTTGGGCTGGATGGCCTCATCACAGCAATTCCCCTTTCAAGTCACACAGCCTAAAAGAAGTATAATCCCAGCCTGGAAACAAAAGCAACAGTTATGGAAAACAGATGAGAAAATCTACACAAAGACCTGGTAAGGATCACTACCTCAAGCTCAGTTTAAAAGGAAAAAGTGTTAAACTGAAAAGCCAGAAAGAAAATACCACCAGAATCACTAAGTCAAACTGATGTTTTCCAGTTCCCAGAGGCAGGCACCCAGGCTGGGACCAATAAAGAAGTGAATATCAAGAGGAAACCTGCTCAGTAAGAGGTACCTAGCTACTGTAAGATCCAGAAACCAGTGACAATGCAGCTGTGTGAATAATGAGGAGCAGGTGGGCTGGGCTGACATGGTAAGAATCCAGATACACTCGCTGTAAAAACAAGTCTTGTCTTGATGGGACTTTATTAGCAAGAAGAATACAAAGGACATTCTGCAAGGGACAGGTACTAAAAGAACAGTGAGATGTGGTGGCAGGCCTAGGTATGTTTTTTAATCCCCACAAACCAGGATATGAGAAACTCAAATAGCTTTGTATCTTATTTCAGTTATTACAGATTTCATAAGCACTAGAAACTGTTAAAAAGGGAGATATCAATTACTTTTCCTGTTCTCAGAGATCCTTCCTACACTGCTAGAGAAGAAACAGGCTTGAGACAGTACTTACGTAAGTATTGTTAAAAAAAACCAGCTTTACAGCTTAGGTTTTATGGCTTTTTTATTTTTTAAAGGAAGGATGGCTAGCTTCACCTAACTGATCAAACCAAAGGAAAAAACATGAGTATTCACCTGAAGACGGAAAGAAAAAATTATTAAGTTACCTGGAAAAAGATTTCTTGGATTAGTTGAACACTGATGCCAAAAATCAATAATAAAATTTAGAGCTACTAATTTATAAGCATATTGTCAAATTTATAAAATCACATATCATAATCACATTTTAAAATCACTGGTTATCCCTATGGGAAGATTCACATTTCCAAAATGAAGTAAAGCTGTCAAATGCAATATTGTGTTTTTATAAGGCAATTATCAAGATTTAAACTTCTAATAAAAGGCAAGTTGAAATTCCATTTGGTATCTGCTATACACTATATGAACAGCTATGCAGACCATATTAAGTACTCCATCAAGTAATAGCACGAGCAAAGATGTTTACTTCTTCAAAGATCTACTTCTCTCATTTTGTAAATAATGATGCCGATATTCAGTGATCAGTATGCTCATGCAATAATGTATATTGGCAATATGTAGGTATACTGGCAATGTATTGACACTAGGTTGAATTTCTAAAAAGAATTTTGCTAGCTCAAGAAATGTTGCATTTATCTTGCATTTTCTATGTTAAAGATTCAATTTGCTACAAAGACCTTATTTAGGTGCAAGTGAACTTGAGTTCAATACATTTGGTATATGAAAACAATATACTCCAAACCAGCATACAAACATTCTTTATAAATATGACAGATAATATTCACAGGCATATATTATACATGAGTAATATTTTCAATGATAAAACAAGCTGAATCAGTTACATAAATTAAAAAGAAAAATGTGAATATTTTTTGGAAACTTCTTATGAATATTTCACTATATGACCAAAAAGCCACAATTAAAAAGACTAAGCTGATTAAAAACAAAACAAAAAGCCAAAAAATTGTGATTGAGATAAAGACGAATCAGCTGTAAGTCCTTCCCTATCTAGCTTAGACAAACTGAAAAACTGATATGAACAAATACAAACCCGAGAAACTAAGCAAGGAAGAAAATTGATAAAGGACTGGATGAGAAAATACAGAGATGGACAGGGAGCTGAGCAAAGGCAATTTAAAAAAGAATGTACTAAAAAAACCTCAAACCTAGGAACAACTTTAAGAACTACATTGGTCCATTACGTAAGGTTAGGCAGAAACAAAACCACATAAAGGCAAGGCACTTTAGAAAGCCTGTTATATTTAAGTAACATATTTACACAAGCAGGTGTTTATATTTCTTAGCCCAGAAGCGAATAATGCTCATGAACAGCACCAGTGGGTAAGATTTTACAGTTAGCAGGTCCAGAGAACTTACACTCGGGAGAGAAGGCAACAGAAAAGGAATAACACAGCTAATAAACAGCAAAGAGAGTGAAATCATCCTCAGTACAGAGTCAACTGAGCTGGTTCAGTGTGCTTTAATCAAGTTAAAATATGCAATGCAAAAAAAAGATCAATCAAAAGATCTCAATGGACACCAAACACAGGACTAGAGACTCTTTCAAGAAACAAGCAGCCAAAGTTTTGAAAAGAGTGGAAAGAGGGTAAAGGAACAGGTCATCCAAGACAATCAGCTAAGATTCAGAATGTGACTGTGGTCAAATACACCAGTAGGGTCCACAAATGATTTAAGGGAAGAATATTAGCAAAAGTAGTGTTTCTGTCAACCCCGAGTTTCTGACACCAGTAAAAATTATTACTTGAAAACTTCAGTCAAGAAGAATTTGAGAAAGGACAGAAATGTTGAAAAGAGTCATACTAACAATCAAAGCAAAGCAAACAGATGAAGTGAGGAACAAAAGCTATTTTATACATGGAGAAGGCTGATATCGGATCAGTAGATTCGGTCACAGACACTTTAAAAAAGGTTATGTATACTACAGAAAACAAATTCAAGAGAATATGCTGATTATCAAGCGAACATAAAATAACATCCAGTAGCCTGAACCTAAGGAAATCCAAAAAGAATAAAGAGAAGGCACTTTCCAAAATCTCTTAAAAGAGCAACAATGGACTCTCCATCTACAGTGCAATTGAAGGTAACACCTCATGAACACCCATTGCACAAATATTAAAATTGATTAAAGTTGGGGAAATTCTATCTGACTACCAGAATGATATCTCTTAGTTATTCATGTATTAATGAACAGTAAAGGCAAGGAAAGGAAACTCTTCAGATAATAAACAAAAGATGACTAGATTTGGCAGCATACGTTGGTCCCTGTATCTGAAAACTTACCATTGGCCATAAGCCCTCATACTTTTAAGGAGGTATAAATACTTTCAGCACTGAGATTTACAAATGCATTTATTTCAGCCACCTTCATCAGGAGAAACATCAAAACCAGAGCCATTCGGCCCATTAAAGTTACCTCCCATTCCCAGCACAGGAGCGCACACAGCCACCATCAGGCAGGGAACTCGTTCTGTTACAGCAGGTATATTAATTCTGTCTTACAGTGCATAGAAAAAAAATATTTCAAAATATATTTGAAGCAAGTTCTGCAAGAGGAAACAAGTTACATTCAAGACTCATGCCTGTCTTCACATATTTAGGTATCCACACTGGTAATGCAGTACTAACCTGGGAATACATACAAGTATTCCCACTAGGAAGAGGAGATAAAGAAAAACAGAGACCTTCTACAAAATTATTTTATGGATATAAGGGTGTGTATTTTACGTAAGTATACATATTTTATTTAATTACAGTTTTCCATATAACCATTAGGAGGTTCTAGCCATGCAAGTCACATTTATTAAAGGCAGCATGTCAAATAAGAGTTGACAATTACAGGCTATATCAATACACATTATGCCAGATGGTAATGAGCCGTACACAGAGGGCCAGCCATCCAAAATAATCACACCATTTTCCACAGAAATGTTGAAGAGGTTATGGTTTATTACACAGTGCTCATTAGATATACAGTGGCAGCATTAGCAATTTTTCCTTCATTTGTGTCTCATTTAAGACTCTGCCCCCACAAGCCCATTCAAATTAGTACACAAGGTTAAAATCATTACGGTCAGTGGGAAAAAAAATTCAGTTTTATTTTTATTTTACAGTAATTGTAGATCAAAGGTCCCTGGAATCTATTATTCTCTCAACTATTATCTAACACAGAATACTAAAAGGAATGAAATTCACTGTCATTTGCTGTGAAGAAAGATAACTGATTTTAAATGGGTAAACTCAGTACTGCTTAATTAATAACTCTAAGTGAAAACATCAGTTAGGTTGTGACACAAAGCGACAAAAGTCAGAAAACTAAAAGTTGAAACTGAACTTTCAGCCTTGGCTTTGAACTTTCTCATCTGCTTTTCAATCTGCTACTCTAACAGCACGGAAATATTTAAGTGTCCAAAAGGCAACTCATCCTTCACAGCAGGTGGAAAAAACAGTTGTCTCAAATAACTAGAGTGTCATCTCTGAGAAAACACCTATAAGATGATTTAAAGTACCTTTCTACTCAGCTGCATATGCTGACTTCCAGTCAGAAAATTACTGTTGGAGACATTTATTTTCCTGCCTTTTTGTGTTTATAGATGGTATGGGGGTGAAAAGATGTAACAAAGCAAAAGTGAAAATTTGTCAGCACAAGCAAAGATATGTTTATCGCTCAAAAACATGCCAATGTCCCCCAAATTCCAAGTGACCGCCAGCATTTGGAAGTCATAAAACTGTGAAAGAGAGGAAGAACTTAATTACTGGACGTGACACCTGACAGCATGACTGCAGAGAATTGTCTTTTCGGTCCAAGCTCCTCTTTTGAAGCATGCGGTGCATCACTTGGAAATCTGGGTCTCCCATCAGGCAGCCACCCAGCTCTCATGGCCAGGGCATCCTCACACCTCCTTCCTCGGCCACTTCTGCCGAGTTACTCTGCCATTACACAAAACCTTGAATTATTCATTCAGCCAGATGGCAAAAGAGTGAAAAAAGTCAGTATCCAGGAGAGAAAGCTGGGACACCTGGACTCCAGATCCTGCTCCGCTAAATAAGTTACTAGGAGGGAAACAACATTACAAACTCAGGCATTCCTGACCTAGATGTCCTATATCCCCGTATTTAGAGAAATTTGCTGAAAATGAGACAGAGGAGTATTTTTGCATCCTTTCAAATTCTCGAGAAAGCCAAACCTGGGCTTCTTGCATCCTCAGTGAATGCTCAGTCAGTGGCTAAAGACCAATGTTAACAGCACATCTCCAGTTTGACAACCCACTCACAAAATTTCCTAGTTAAACCGATCAACAAATTTTATCTGTGTTTTGAAATTGTTTGAAAGACAAAAAGCAAGTTTTATTTAATAGGGTCTTATAAAAAATGCTTACAAAATTAAAAAGAACTCCATTAATTCCAGGCAATGCCAGTCTTATGACAACTGAACAGGTACTCTGGTAAAAAATCTGCTTACTGTATTTAGTAACAACACTGCACTGTGTTTATTAACGACAATATTTTGCAAAAAGGTCATGCTACTACCTGCCCTTTGTACAATTCATTTTATTACTGACAAAACCACTTACCCTAACAAGGTGGCCCTTTTGCAGGCAGACAACAGCAAATATGAAGCAAATATGAAACTCGTGCAATGTGAAACAAATGCAAGCCCTTATTCATTATACAACCCAAAGGGCATCAGGCTAATTTAAAGGTCTAAACAGAACATAGCAAACATCATACAGAAGTTTTACAGATTTATTTCCATGCTAAGTTTCCAGACAATTCAGACTAAGTTTTAATTCTATAATGTTAATTCAAAAATGAACACCAGTAGCCAAGTCCAAAAAAACTGCTCACAAGAAAGCACACCTCTGCACAACTGCAACTGGTTTAGAAACAACAAAACAACCACTGTTTCCTTAAAACAAATGGATTATATTTCTAATAGTCAAAGGTAAAAATAAGACATTTTAAACTGATGGGGTGAAAGAAGAGCAAGCCAAAAGAAGAGTTTACAATGGAGTAAGCATGAAGGCCTTCCTTTTGGCTTACTGAAGTGAGCAAGTTTTAGGTATTGTAAACAATAGTCAAAAAATGGCAAGGTAGGAGGTGATCAAAAGCTTTGGCAACAGCTGCTGTAGCATGGCTTTGGGAAGTTGTGATGGTAGGATACACGATGCAAGGACAGACAGTAAGACTCAGAACTGAATAAGGTATGTCAAACAAAACCCTCAAAAGATGAGGTAGGAACCAAAGGATTAATTTGTAGACTGGATGACTTTGCAATCACTGCAGCAGAAATCAAAAGGAACATGAAGATGGAGAAAATCTCAACTGTTGTTATGGAAATGACCAACATTCCTTCCCATATGATGTCAGCATGTGTCAGCTAGACTG
The DNA here is from genome assembly GCA_013398115.1 of Falcunculus frontatus. NCBI lineage: Eukaryota > Metazoa > Chordata > Aves > Passeriformes > Falcunculus > Falcunculus frontatus. Next base: position 1,026,522 of record VZRV01008972.1, on the reverse strand, counting down.
CTTGTGGGCACCATCCAGGCTGCCCATCCATCCAGGATTACCCATATTTGCTCTACAGCCCCTCAACAATGTGTATCCTCCAATTACATCTCATGCATCTATTCCATAAGAAATTTCACATCATGGTTTAAAAATAGTTTTGACTTTTCTGTGGTTTATTTAGCCAAAATATTTAAATACTTGCACTAAAACCAGGTACAAAGATATGAAGGGAAATAAAAGGTCTCACCTGCAGGTAAATGCAAGAAACAGGCTACTAACAATTAATTTTACTAATTTTACCTCTTTTATTAGTTGTTTCTCAGCCCTGCAAGACTGAAGCATGGCTATAATTTTATTTGCAATGACTATGGGAGACAGTTTAAACCACCATTAAGAGAAATTCCCATTCCTGTGCACTGTCAGCTATTCTGAGACCGCCAGCTTGACTTATCACTTCCTTTTTTTCTCTGAAATCTCTCTGAAGAGTTTGTCTGTAATTGTATTCAATGTAGCTGAAAGATAAGGTGCACTAACCTTGACATTAAATCTCTAGTACTAATGACACCTGAAATACATGGAACCTTTTTATGTGAGAGCAAAGAAGGTAACCTTTTTTATGCTGTGAAGAATGAACACTTGATAAATGAGCAGTCCTGTTAAGAGAATAGATTGTTCTTATGTCAAACTGCACAGGAAAAAGGCATTAAAAAATAAAATGTGAATCACCAGAATACAGTGTACCAGACAGGGTTGGGGTTTACTTTATAACTATATATATTTTTTATCATGCTTATATAAGAATTATTGTGTATTCTGAAATACCCATAAATATCCAAGATACAGAGGGGATAAAAAAATCCAAACATATACTGCTTGCACAACCACAGATAGCTCATACTGTGAAGCAAACCTGTCATATTCTGAACAGCTGTAACTACATTTCTGTTAGTCAGCAATTAAAAGTATGGTTATCACAGGTGCTCTCCTCTCCCCTCCTGAACTTTCAATGTTCAGAATTAGATAGGGACATTAATACCATATATTAAAATGTTTTTTTATAGGAATACTTTTGCTTTTCACAAAGCAGAAGTATGCAGCAGATGGGTATTGCCTGTCATGTACAAGCAAAGAGACTAATAGCCAAAGGGAGACAGCAGACTTCTCAGAGACCTTGCCCCTTACACCAGGTGTGTTGACAGAATTGCCAGCAGGGAAAGGATAATAAACCTTTTGGAGCAAGGCAATGACTGCTGCTTCTGGGACCATATCAGCATAGAAACAAGCATTTGGTGCTGTTGAGGTCTGCAAAGTTTTGTCATTATTATTCGTATATACTTTATGCAAATGGGGTACAGTGTGATATTGAGAAAAACGTGTCCTTTGATTAAAAAAATTACTTACTATTATACCATTGGCACAATTTCCATCTATTTTTACCTTATTAAAAGCAGTTCTATAAGGTACCTGAAAATTTCATGCTTTCGTTTTTTGGTTCTTTCATCCCAGAATGATTCAATCTCCACACTTTAATAAGGGATAAAATGACATCAACCAATTCAAGCAACATTAACCCCAAGCGAGTGATGATGGAGAGACAGTGATATGCTAATAAGCTACCTTCAAGAGCAAACTTTATTTCTGCAGAATTCCTACCAGAATCCACAAAATAGGATCCTTTCCTGACTGCAACTAATACTGGAACTTTGCTGAAATTTAATTTGCCTCCTGGAACAGCATATGAATGTAGCTGAACTTTTTTTTACTCCTTTTTTTGCACAGATATCAAATGCCAAAATGAAATTTCAGCTATAAGAGACTGAAGCAAGCTTTCCACACAACAGTGTCTAGGTGAAACATAACGATGATGAGAAAGAAATCGGAAATACTATACAGTATAAAATAAAACTTGTTTATGTTTATTCCCTTTCTGGCAATAATAGATGCATAATTTATTTGGCTGCACCTTCTCTTTCCACAAAAATGTACACAAATTTGGCCAAGCCTTTGGAAAAATTAAAAACTGTAACTCCAAATACTTAAATGGACTTCAAGAACCGGGCAATCAAGCTCACGAAATCTCACATATAACAAACATACTCCATAATCATGCTGGCACTGCTGATCAGAAGTTTTCAATTGCTGCAAACGATATAAAAAACCCATCACCTTTCTGATTTCTCTTTCGACTGCATAAGCAGCTTCTCAAATACAACACAGCGAGAACACCGTATTGCATTCATATTCTTGAAATCTTTATCCCTAGCTCTCCAGCTCCTTATTCCTCTTCTCAAATCATCAATCACTCTCACCTATGTAACTCACACACCCACCCTTATACTGGAATATATTACAAATTACCAGGTTTTGCTGTCCTGGAACAGTGCCATATCTACACCACCAGCATATTATTGCTGACTTTCTTCTTTATTATTGTTTGCTCTAGAAGCATCTCAGAGCTGTCAAATCTACTGAAGGTTAAAGGCCAGATATCAATGAAGCCACAAGAAATATTCATTCACTTAATGTGATTAGGGTCCAGAACATCCCATTATTTCAAGTGGAAGAGAAAGAACATCGCATAATTTTTATACAGTCTCATATCTTCGTGTACATATACTTGTGGAGTAAAATGAAGACCTTCTTAACTCCACCCCAGCAGATGAAAAATGTTGTAGTATCTTCATTTACATTATATCAGAGTACTGACTGAATCATACTAAGAAAATAAATTGGCGCAGTATGCCTTGTAATACTTAACTTCATATTGCTACAATTTTCCAAGAATTGCAGAAATTCGTATTGAAATTGCATAACTGCATTGTAAAATTTGTCAGGTGAGACATTAATAGGACAGAAAGAGGACAGGTAGTACTTCAGCAGGTAGAAAAGCATGGGAAACATTTTGGCACTGTAGGACAAATAAATTATATCGACACAGTTACTTAAGAACTTGGGAGTGAAGCAACTGGTCGCATTGATGTCATAGCTCTGATGGATAAGCAGTCCCCAAAGCTGTTGTGTGCTTTCATCACAGCACTGGATTGTAGCTAGGTGAGGGTTGGCAATTTCTCTTCACAAATACTACTATATTCTTTGTAAAGGAAATGTCAAAGCTCTCAAGCAGACAACTGTTGCAAGGCAAAGATTCTACAGCAAACACAGCTCTGGTGAAGTGCTCTGGTGTGAGGCGATGCCATGCCCCAGGAAGGCTGTGCCAGGTCTTGTTACCAACAGGTCACCTGGCCTTTCTCTGAAAAGCTCCCACTGCGGTGAAAGCTCCCACAGCTGCTCCTGACTGCAGAATTCCACCAGTGCTGCTCTGGTTTCAAACGCTATGCTGCACATCATGGCAGTCCAGTTCTCACTTCACAAGCAATGAAGTGAGAACTCAAGAAAAAGGAGGGCTGGACAGACAGACAGAGGCGATGTTACAGTTTCTCCAAGGTAAGCCATCCCTATCATGCTTTCTCTGACACTGAAAATTACTTCCTTTTTAAAATGGGAACCAAATACACTTTGTGATATACATGCTGAGTTTACCTTGCTCAGCTATCTAGTGCCATACAGACTTATTTTGAACAAGATTTGAGCCCATATCTCTGAACAGTCTTTGATCAGCTCTAATGCAGTGCCTTTTTATTTATTCTACAACGTAAGAAGACCTTTTATTATTCAAGATATAATTGCTGTATTTGCACATGCTAAGTATGCTGAAAACAATAAAAGTTAATGAAGAAAAGTACTGGTTGTAATGAATTAGTAATACTGTTAGATTTGTATTTGGAGTTGATTTTTATTGTTGTGGATGGAAGATGATCAATAGGAATATGTAATCAAGTTGTGTGTGCTTTTCATCTCCTGAGACTCATCTTGTAAATGAGATGATGAATCTCACAGGATTTATCCTGGAGAGAAAAAACTAAATAGAATAATTTAGAATAACTGCTTGGATTTCCTCTCACTAGAAGCTATGGGAAAGCTACCAAGGACTGAGAGACAAAATTATATATTTCTTAAAGATTATAAAAGACATCACTGCTCATATTTTGACATACTTTTCCCATTATCTTTCAAACAATTTTGTCAAGAGTATTGTACTTCTTAATGTACTTAGATATTGAATATTTTAGGACCATGCATTTTCTCTACCAGTTAATTAGCTAAGCTTCCAAAGTACTTGCTAGATGGGATACTGTACCTTCGCTGAAAGACAGCCTTCCAGAAGATAGGAATAAGATCACTAAGTCCCAAAGGAAATCACTTTTATGATAAAGAGTCCTAATGTGCCCCAGTAAAGGTGAGGATTGATTGTTATGGCCTATTGTTACTATAATTAGAAGTCAAACACCAATTAGCAGTTCCATTAATAAGATTAATCTCTGCAATATCTGCAGCTGAGACCCAGGGCTTGTGTGCGGTAAGCCAGTATGAATTTAAAGTGCAACAGCTATTCTGCACTAAAACTCTCAGGCTGAACACTTGCATCACACAAAAGATAACTGCTGTGCCTTCTTTGAGGTTTGAGTTCCTACATACACCACTACTAAATTTTTCTCATTTATTGCGTTTTATTTTGTTTAAACATGTTCTATCACGATTTAGCAGTCATTGACGACGGTTGGTGCAATGGAGCATGAGGTCTCCCAAACTTTGGTTCATGGCCACTCCTCCTGCATTGCACCAGGTCAAGGTAAATTTAATTTAGTTTCCATTACTAGTAAACTCAGAAAAGTAGTTATAGAAAAAAACCTCCAACTTCTTACAAATATGAAAGTACTCTTCACATGATAGAAGTCCATTGTAGAGTTAGGAATCATTTTTTTACTTCAAAATATGAAGGTAAGAAACAGTCAAATCCAATCTCTGAAGTTAACACACTATGCAGTTCAGAGTACAGAAACTGAAAGAAAGGCAAGATCTGAAATGAGGTGAGGAGTCACACACTTGTGCTCTTTGTGTTTTTGTAGGTACCAAAATCATAATTAGTATGGTCTTTCTTTGGTTTTATTTCATTTGTGTTTTGCCTTTTACAATAACTCTCAAAGAGAATTTGTCCATGGATATACCTACACCATGCAAGGTAAAAAGAAGGCATTTGTAAAATTTAATAGCAAACAAGTCAAAGCAACCTCTAAGTGTCATTTACACTCTAGCAATACAATAAACCTCACCACCTTCACCAAAATTTACTCATGTTTGCCATGGGTAATTAGCCAAGAGACTTTGTAATGGATATGCTTTTTCCTTTCTTTCTTTTAAAGGGGGACTATCTGATTTCTTAAATCAAATATAGATTAATGTAGAGATACATTCCAGCTGGAAAGCATTCAAACAACTATTTAAAATTACAAACATCTTTCAACTTGTCTACAGTAGAAAGAATCTGCTGGCAAAACTTCATTGGTGAGCTGAGCAAGTGAAGATCCAGCTTACACAGTAGAAGACCTGTTTTGCCAGAGAGCATTGACCTGTTCCTAAAGCAGAAAGCAGCCCTTTGCTATTGTAGCCATCTGCTACAACTGGAGGTGTGACAGTCATCTGAGCATTAGCATCTCTCAGCTGTTTGGCTGCATTCACAAGAACAGGACAGAAGCTACTTGCCAATAACTGGAGCTCTCAGGGAACATAGAGCCAAAGGTGCATATTCTTGTGCAGTATTTATTCTGTTTTTCACTTGAAGTGGAACACCTTTTACATTTTCTCAATTTCCAGAGAAGGTGCGCTCACACCTCATATGCTATTATGCTGAATACATAAAGCAGAGTATTGCCATTTCAGATCCTTCTCACCCATAAAATTCCAGTTCAACAGCAGTCCAGGCCACAGGCAGAAGTACAGTCAACCAACCAATGTTTATTTGTACATATTTTTGCAGACTGCAAGTCTGAAAAACATACTATAATCAGTATATTACCTCTAAGCTTTTGATTACACTAGTCCATATTTATCTTTGCAGACAGAAGTTGTCCAAGGATCATCATTCACATAAGCTTTGATTCCCTGGAGGCAGCCGGAGTGCTCCTCATGCACACAGCGATTAAAGGCTGCTCTAACAAGCACAGCATCACCTCTGTTACGGCTGCCATGGCATGGGTTTTGGAGAAGAACAGATAGAGCTGCAGATGGTGAGCTGTCACCTGTGAGAAATAGAAGAGATTCCTAGTGTCCCCATTAACACACAGCAATTTGTCCCTAATACACAGCGGCATATCCCTAAGACAGACAAGACCTTTACGCTCGTGCTCTTAAAGTAGGCCTTGACACAGTCGCCACTTCTAATTCTGAAAATCTTGGGATGGAAAGTTCTTTGCATACTTCAGTTTTCAAATGACCATAAAGACACCTAACAAGCTAAATTATGCCAACGTCAGCGTGGCCTCTTGTGAGCTCCATATTAATGAATGCACACCAATGACAGCATTAGACACAGTGCATGAGGCTACAGGCCGGGGGTAGAATGCTCACTCATCTGTTCAAAACGTATCTTGATTATCACCTTGTGAAGAAGACTCTGTTCTTGAAAGATCTGACCTTCATGAGGAAAGCTAGATGAGTCTGACCTCACTGCTGACTCTGCTTCAGAAGGAGGTGGGTCTAGAGACCTCCTGATATCCCTTCCAACTTGAATTACCCTGTGAACCTAGATGTACTATCAGCAGAATCTGGTTAACCCTAAAGGAGGTTAATGGAAGGTCAAACTTTCCCCGAAGGTGGCATAAAGCTCTTTGGAATACAGGGAAAGGAGATTAAGGCAAAGCTTTGTTTTCATATCTAGCAAGAAGCTGGGAGAAAGGTAGATAGAACAGCATAGGGACAAGAGCAGTATGTCCTCTGTCCTTACAGTCCTTAGAAAGATACCTATTCCCTCTGGCTTCTTTGCAACCAAAGAAACATTCCGAGAAAAAGCAACCTAAGAGTGAATGAATCCCCTGGTTAAGATGTCAATTTAAGTTTTAAGTGTTCCTTAGAGTAGGTTAGAACAAGATGACTTTGGTATAGTCACAATGACAAAGAGCACGTGAAATCAGACTGTGACCCCTCTGTGTGTGCACGCCTCCAAAAAATGGTAACTCAGGACAATTTACTATTGGAACATGACAAGCAAAAGACCCATCACCATAACAAGGAGTTGGCATCTGCTGCCAACTTACTCTTAAACTGGGCTTTGATTGGAAGCAGCATCAATGCTGGTTCCAAAATCATTACTGAAACACTAAGGAAAAGGAGTCTATGTTCATGATTCTTGTCAACTACAGTATTGCCACCACTCCTCCAGGAAGGATTCTGATTCAGAGATAAGTCTATCCAGTGAGTACCTTCTGGCAGTAAAGCAAGTACCTTCTTTGCAAAGCAATGAATTCCTGGAGCTGTAAAGGTCAGCTGCATCACCCTGAAGAAGAAGGTGCAAAGATAGAGCCCAGTATCGATAGCCCAAATCCAGCAATCTGCTGGATTTACCAGGTTTTAGTACAGAACTGAAATAGTACTTTCTATATTCCAATCTACATACTGATTAAAAAGGTCTTTTCTTGTCAATGACCATAGGTTCCACCAGTGTGAAAGGACAGGCAGATTTGACTGAAAAAAGGATTGTTTTGAACCTCTGCCAAGCATCCAAGGAAATCTGCAGAGCTGACTCAATGGATGTCAATACTAGAGGGTATTTTCCATATTGGCACTAATGGGGGAAAAAAAACCAAGAAAAAAAGTCAAAACATAGAGAGAAGAAAATAACTTGCTGTGTTAGAGCCAAGGATACTGAGGGCTGAAAAGATGGCCCAAGTTTGTTCTTTGGTGTCACTTGCACTTTAAGCTGCAATGCAGAGGCTATGTCAGGAATTCATTACTCAGTATAAAGCCAAGGAGATTCCTCAGTCCCCAGGCAGTAGTGTCTGGCAGTGCCAGACGTGAACAGAATAAGATACCCCTTTGGGTATTTTGAGAGAGGACCCAAGCCAGTCTTGGTATCTTCAATTGTGAGAATGTAGCTCCACTATGAACCATAAAGCTGTCAGTGTTCAGAAACCACATGATCCTGGAGTTTCCATTACAAACCTCACTTCCAGCAGCAAAGTAAAATAACAGCAAGCTGCACACTTCACCATCAAAGTGAGGTCTGCTCTGAGAGAAGGCAATGCAGCATCAGACTCTAGTATAATCACCAGTTAGGAAATGGATCTCAAAGCCCGTATGAAGCTCTAGACTCCTGTGTCACATCTAAGGTACCCTCTGACACTATCAGCATGATAAATTATTGTTAATTCAATTCTGCCTAAACCCAAACGTGAGCTCTGCTTTCTCTTCAGCACCAGAGTAAGGAGTTTCCAGAGAATATGGGATACACGCTTTGCTTGAGTACAGGCAATGACATCAATTCTTACATGATACTGTTTGCATATTCTGTAGTGAGCACTACAACTGATCCTTATATTTGCAATGCTTCTGTAGCCAAGGAAATATTTTCTTTAATGCTAAGAGACCAGCAGAAAGTTTCAACTTTATGAAATCTGTCCAGCAGCTGAAATAGAACTGTTTATCATGCTGCTACTTCTCTTCATCCTCTTTTGGGATCACTGGTGCTGAGCTGGAAGTAAAGCCAGGTTCTTTTCCCCGCCAATAGGAATAAAGTCAGGTTGCTGCCAACACGACAGGGAGGTGGCTGTACAAAGTAAAGCATGCCAGGCAGGCTTTTATAACACTTCCTCCCTTATCTTCAGCATGGCTCATAAGGCAACCAGCAGTTACTATGATACCCTTGCATACAATGACCCCCGTTGGCCCCAGATTAATGCAGGCAGATCACGACTCTTGCAAATTATGAAGTGCTATAGCTGAAAGCAATGCTGGCCAGAGGCAGCACCATTTAACTACACTAGCCCTGCTCCTGTAACTACCTAAATTGTAATCCTCATTATTCTGGAAAAGATTGCTCTCTGGTAGCAGGCATTGGTTTTGTTCTATTGTGTACCAGTGAAAAACAGATGCCAGCTAGAAAGCTAGATAATCTATTTTTATACATTTAGGTCAATTGTCCCTTGAACTGACATATCTAGAGAACAAGAGAAAAGGATAATTTTTTTTTTTCTATTCCAAATTCAGCTCTCAGTATCCTTCTGTTTTAATTTTAATTTTTGTATTGCTTTGTGATTTAAGAATATGAAATAGTGAGAAGAGGTTACACAGAACATGCCAAATTCTAGGATGAAAAGGTCCACCATATTTTTGTGCATTTTTTAAAGTTAAATGGTTATCACATGGTTACATCCTCCTGGTCATAGACTGTACATTTAGTATGGTACCAGTTACGGCAGACTGATATAACCTGGCTATCTACTTGCAGGACTGAATATTTAAACACAGCACAAGAACTGGTTCCAACACAAACACTGGGAAAAGAAAGACTGGGCTGGTGCAATCGCTGACAAGTACTGGAACAACTTAGCTCATGCTCAGATTTCAGAAATGCAATTAATTAATCACTACTAAGTATCCTAAAATCAAGTGAGCCATATCCCAGCTAATAGTCCACAATATAATGTTCACAGCACGTAAGTATCAGGCAGTGAAGATGCTCATTACAGTGCCAGAAATAATATTTCCAGCAAAATATTATATATAAAGATGAAGTAATTATATGGCATGGCAACAAAAAGAGCTGTATAGATTACAGCTGAGCTGAAAATCTGTGAGAATCTATTTCCAAAAAATACTTTCCAAAGTTGGAGACATATAAGCAATAAAGGATTAAGCATATTTCTTCACTTCATATCACTGAGGGATATACTTTCCCTTTGATCTGTATGTCCAATATACACAAACCATATACAATTACATTGCAACCAAGATAGAAGACAAAAATGCACTAATGGAAAACAACATCCTTTTGTTCTTCTTCAGGAGAAGGCAGTTTGTAAAACACTACTTGTAATACATGTTAAAAATATCACAAAAGCTCTTTAAGATCAAAACTTTACAAGCTGCCTATTCTCTGTATACAATGGAGAAATGGAAATCAGAAATTACTCACATTTAAAAGTACCTTAAATAAAGAAAGAAGTCCAAAGCCCACAGCAACTTCAGTAGAGGGCAAGAACTGACCATTACGACACAAAACAACGCAGTGGCATGTTTGCTTGTATTTGCACCATGCTGCAGGACTTAAAGTGTCATTGAAAATCCATTTAAATTAACAACTCCACAGTCATCACTTTTGCAGACAGTAATGAACCTTAAGTGAACCTGTGTGGGCGTATTCAAAACTGCTTCATTTTTGGAGCACCTTTGTAACTCTGAACTAGATATTATAATGGCTATTGACTTGCTCAAACTTAGATTATTAGGCTAGATTTTCAGCTGGTTGAACTGGCATCGCTCCAATGATGTTCATTTACACCAAATGGCTCATTATTAATTCAAGGTCTTATTTGCTCCTTAATGAATACTTCCACTAGTCACCTTCCCAACGGCAGCTTTAAATGCTCAAACTTTACCTCCATGGTCAGAATCATCACACTCAAGAAATTAGTTATCAAAAAAATAATGCTTTTTCTCTCCTTCTATGAGGCATACTTAAGGTAAACTTTTTTAATCATTTACAAAACAAACTAAAATACCTCCTGTGCCATAATTAACTAACTAGAATTATGCTTTCATACAGCATCATTTGCATATAAATATAAAAATTTTACAACCCTAAGGGGACATTACAGATGAAACAAAATAAGAACGGAATTAAACAGCTAAAGGACAACACAGCCCTCCATAACAAGCCTGCTTTACAGCCTTGTCCTTTTTCTTACTTTTTATTACTTCTGCCTGTACCAATTCATATATATTTTCCTTCTCTGCTATTTTAAGATACTACATATATTTTAAAATTTTTGTTTGGTCTTTTCAATTCTATGATACTACCTCTGCATTTTGAGACAAATCAGGATGCAAACATGTCACTAAGCCTCTTCATTTAGTGTATTACAGAGGTCAGAAACACAATTAACAAAAAATACAAGTCTCGTTGCCTCAACCAAGCAACACACAATTTTTCAAAAGGATTTAAAAAAATTCAAGTTTTACAATTTTTCAACCAGATCTCATTACTTACTTCAGTTGAATAGTTCACTGTCAAGTATACAAAGGAGAGCAACCACTGATTTTGATTACTGTTGTTACTAGTATTAAGATATTTATTTTAAAAGCTTAAAAACTATTTAGGAACTCAATACAGCTGAAATATCTCAGTGAGAGCCTAAGGAACCATAATGGTAGGCTCAGTAAATCTGCTGTGGCATGTGGGAAGTAAAAACTTTATTCTACACTGCTGCTGCCTGGGAAAATACCCTTCAAACGGGCTATACAAAAACTTACGTGCTCAGTGAGATCAACTGGTGTCCCACAAGGCTGGCATCTCACTCTGAAATTTTGAGTAAACAGGTGTACCCAAGTAACATTGCAGCAAATCAGAATGAAAATACTCTATTTAAAAATATTTTCTAGCATTGTTTTTTTTTATTCTGAGCACCTCTTAATGTAAACTTCCAACTATCTTGACCCAAATGTTTTGAATTTGGTTGTGCCCAAAAACCACAATTAAGACATAATAACAGTTATACAAAGAGTAAGAAATGCTTTTCACTGTGGAAAGCTTATAATAAATCTGAGGAACAAAGCTTTGGGATTAGGTAAGTACTGATTTCCCTTAACAGATGAACAGGCCATTTAGGATGCTTTGATATCACCAAGAAATTGCCCATCAATATACCTTAGCATATCATACTACATACCTGGAATAAATTCCACTGACCATGTCGTGCTGGAAAGAGAGTTCTGCCGTGCTGGGTCCAGCAGCTTTGGAAATAAGCAGTACGACCAAACCTCGCATCTGTAAATTGTTTCGGCTATCGTACACAAAACCCCTAAAAAAGGAAGAAGGAAAAAAAAAGGCATATTTTCACAATCCATGTTCACTGGTTGTACCAAAGTGGAAAAAAAGACTGCCATCCATTCATCAAGTCTTTAATATTCAAGTTTGCAGGGAAATAAGTTGCAATTATGAATCATGATCTTTTGTCATCCTTTACCTGACACTTACAATGAAATCCTACTATTTCAGAGAAAAACAAGTATTCAGGATTGAATTAAATCTTGATTATTTTCAAGGAGCAGCATGTCTCTTGCATTTCACGTCATGTCATGACAGGAGTATTTCAGAATAATTCAATGTAATCTACTGTAACAGGAACATAAGAGCTTTCAGTTTCTTGTCTGAAGTGAAAAAAAAAAAAAAAAGCCAAAAGAAGCCTCTTGCTTCATGAGAAGAAAGGCAAAGGAGTAAAGGTGCAACCGAAATCTATAAAATGCTGAAAGAAAACTGTTTAGTGCTTGTGAAGAGAGGGCAGAGTATATAAAACAGATCTAACTATTGTAGCATAATAACGAAAATGCAGAAACTGATGAAAGACGTACAATAAAAGCTAGGGATAAATGAAGTAGAGATGAGCCGGTTTAAACAAAAAAACTGTTTCAAATGCTACAACTTTAAATTTGGGGTCAGAAGGAGACAGCGCCCAAAATCATATTTGTTGGGAGCAATTCCAAATGACCATTTAGATATACTACCTCAAAAGTTAATTTGTTTTAAAGTGAGCTTTTTTTTTGACTGCAATGTCTCCAATTGTATTCTTCCTGTTCTTGTCAAACTTGCTTTCTACTTCCTACATTCATCAATACAGCTAGACAAAAGGATAATACATTCCCGATGCTATTAGATTTGTAAACTAATTTCCAATAAATAAGAGCCTGTATCTTTGATATAATCTAAATATTTGTTAAATAAATCGTGATGAAGAACTACATCACAAATTACTAAGCACTTTAACTTGTTTTATCCCAGAGTATAACTTTAGCCCTAATAATTGAAGGAAATCAAAATGGAACTGTCTTTAAAGCAGTGGAATGAAAAAGCCTAAGATGTTGATCTTGCAAGTATGTTTGAATAGAGAAAACAGCAGATGCAATCTAAAGTTTCATTCAGATTTCTGTCATTACGTGTACACTTCACAATGTAAGAGTATCTTCTGTACACTACTTCATTAACACAGACACATAAACATAAAGAAGAGTAATTTAAATAGCACCTTTCTGTGTGAAAGTTCCTGTGCTACTGCAAATAAAATCTTGACTGCTTGAGTCTTTACCTCCTGTTTTACAGTGATGAGGAAATGGTCCGAACTACGCTCAGAGGAGAATGAGCAGGACCACCCAGGCAGCTGGTGCTACTCGGCTTCTGGGATTGATCTTCACGCCCACACTCACACACTCCAGTTCCAGGCTAATACTTCTCCCTCCAGAGATGCCCAAGGTCCCACTCAGAGCAGCCACACCCTACAAATGCCACGATCAATTAAGATAAGAAGAGGCCAGTATGGCTTTTTACCACAACCCACAACACTTTTAGCTCTGGTGAGATCTAACTAGCCAAATGAGGCCATGACTTCTGTGCCTTTATAATCTGCCCACATCCTATTTGCTTCACCTGCAGACTGACAGGCTGGGCCACTCTGCACAAGTCAGGTGTGCCCAGTGAGCCTGGCAGCTCAGGATACCCCATGCTCACAGCAACCCTGACTAGAAAAAACATAAAAAGCAGTGCAAGGGAGATTCTATATAACTTCCCAAAGCAGAATTAATTTTTTTTTTTTTAGTTCAGTCCCCCAGTACTTCCCAGCCACTCAAAACCACGAAAGCTCGCACTGCTCAGATCTCTGCTCAAGGCACACACACTGTGGTCTTGTGACATGCACCTTTATTTTGTTTACTGGGTACCTGCAGTGAGAGATTTTAAGGAGGAGGGGGACAGCTGCTTGCCCTCAGCATTCTGTGAATTTGTAACCTGCATATCTCTATTCTCACCAAACACACAAATACCTAAATTGTTTCTTACCATGCTCCAATATACAGTTAACAGAATGCAGCAGAGACAGTTATACACTTAAAACCCTATAGATTTCCAAAGTCAGAGCCACAATGAACATTAAACTACCCAGGAAAAAGAGAAAATATATATAATGAATAATACATAGTGTGTATGCATCCTGTATACAGAATTCATAATTGTTTGTGGCGGTGTAAGTACTTCTCTGGCTTGAATTTCAGTCGACCACATTACTCACAACCACAGAAGTTATACAGATGATGCAAGCAACTGAATTCAAATATATTTCCTCAACACTATTTAAAACTCCATAATTTTTAAATAAAACTGAGTTTAGGAAAAAAACTGCTTTTTTTCCACATATGTATGTAGTAAAATCAGAGTGTCTTACTAACGGCAGAGATAGTACGAAAAATTAATAACGCTTTTTAAAAAATAGCAAATTATAGTGATACTTTAAACAATAAGAACACTCTGATTTTTCATGCCCGGTGCTCTACAGCTTGTCAAGTGACAGGATGTTACAAAAGTAGAGATAAAAAGTGTTCATCGCAGGAACGTGGAGCACTGGCCTTTAAATAAACCACTGCCTAGACAGACACTAGAAATGAAGCACTTTCACCCGATTCAGACTAGGTGAGGAACAGAAGAAGAAAACTACCTGTGTTGAAAATACTCAGTCTGTAGTAATAGCAAAAACAAGTGTTCAGGGCTGTTCAGGGCGTTTGCAACACCAGTAGCAATGAATACCTTACATTCTTAGCAGAAAACTGTTAATGGAAAGTGGGGGGTGGGGGGGGAAGAACAGAACATAAAAACCAAGTAATAAGGAGCAACATGTCTGTCATTTCTACACCTAAACATATAGCCTCTATGCTACATATGGTTTGGATGTAATTTTAGAGAGGATTTTCTATGAATTAGCAAACCAGTAGTCAAAGTTTACCTCCATTTTCAAAACATGTTGTGTTACTGACATGTAACATATCCACACTAAAGCAAACCGCATTAGACTTGAAACAAATAAAGCCTCCGGTGATCATCCTTTAGACACTAGAAACTGCTGCAGCTACTTGACATGGCTTCAGGGGTCACATTCACATTCTGAATTAAGCTCCCCAGAGACACCCTGCACAAGTAATAGCAACACAAAAGTCTTCCAGATGGTGCAATTAGTCTTGATGGGTATGTGGCAGGAGACAGGTGCCTCCAGGGAAAAAAGTGAACCAAAAGCAACCCAAGTGAAATTGCGCACACAAAAAAAGATACA
This sequence comes from Falcunculus frontatus, assembly GCA_013398115.1. NCBI lineage: Eukaryota > Metazoa > Chordata > Aves > Passeriformes > Falcunculus > Falcunculus frontatus. The sequence goes on along the minus strand of VZRV01008972.1, from coordinate 1,011,340 downwards.
TCAAGCTGACACTCTTTTGGAAAACCTCTGCTGAACAACGCAAGTGTATGCGTAGGGTACCCAAAAAGACCCCCCCTAAATCATTAGCACGATTTTGCTTCCTCTTAAGTTTACAGGCTGGTTATCTGCAAATTACATACTTCATCCTCGGGGGCTGCATACCAGAAAAAGGTAGGAAAGTCAAACACCCCTACAATATCGTTTTGCAGTTCAGGATTTGGGGGGAGGGGAGGGAAAGGCATTTACACTACATATTATCCGTGTGACAGAGTAACCCAGTTGAAAACTGGCAGATTCACAGTTTTAAATACAGCACAGTGTTCACAAAAAAAATCCATCTTACAGCACAGGGGAGAAGCGCCTGGCTCCGACACATGCGCGGTGTGACACTGCACACGCACAAGAGACTCACACCACCCACTCAGGCAGTGACACTGGCTAATAGCTAATGTGCTGCAAATTACACCTCCTACTACCAGAGTCCGTCTGCTGCACAGAATAAATCAAGCAAACATTTCACTCAGTGCTTTGTGTATTGCTCCACACGTGCAGCTATTTCAGTAGAATTTTAACCTCCAATAACTGTCAGGTTTAACTCCATCGGTAATTTACACTTTTATTAAAATAAAAATCTGCTATTCATTGCAAGCATCATTTGTATTTAAATATTTAAATACCACAAAATTTTAAAAATTATTGGCATGAGATAAAACCCCATTCCTAGCACTTTTTTTCATTATAATAAACTGTGAATTTAAACAATGGAGAGGAAACATGGCAACAGTTACTGTAAGGAAGAGCTGGACATGGGGGTAATTTCATGGTATCAAAAGGCAGCAAAATGAAAAAAAACTCGCACAGGCAACTGTGAAGTCAACTGACTCTGCAAGTGGGTGTAGCAGAAGGGATCATACTCATGAGTACTAGTGCTAATTCAAATGTAATTAATTATGAAGAATGCAGAACAAACTTCCCAACAAAACTGATGTGTATTTTGGAAGGGACAAAAAGGGTTTGTTAAATGTTTAGATAAACGTTGTCAGTACTTCCCAAATGTTCTGCTCATGACCGAAGCAAGCAGGAGCTGAGGGGTTTGCAGCCCTTTCATCAGCTACCTCACAGGAGCCCCTCCACCCCCAGCCAGGCGCGTTTGGTGGCCAAAGGACTGCTGGTAGGGGCTGACGTGGACAGATCACTGTCCTCCTCACTTCCTCTGGTGATTTTTGCCCTTCCTTTCCATGCATTCTATTGAAGGCGTCCCACTGACAAGATCAATCGTTTTGTTTCAGGCCATACACAAGCCCCGTGTAGATGCAAGGGGAAGGAAAACAGAGAGGAATTCCATTCCTCTACCTTTCCTGTTCAGCTGTCAAACAAAAGGAGGGGGGAAAAAAATGATCTGTTCACACAGCTCTAATAAAAAGCAGCTGGGCAAGTCTATAACACAACCAAAATAAATTACACTGATGAAGAAGATTTATAAGCGTAGGATAGTGTCATTGAAAGCCCAGGCTAGTTTTAGGCTGAATTACAAACTATTCTGAGAAAGAAACCTCTCTATTCAAACTGACAGTCCCAGATGTGACAATATAAACAGAATTTTCAGCCTGGAAACTTAGGAAAGTACCTTCCATTTTCCTCAATATAGAAGAGTTATCAGGATGCACTCATGGTTACAGGTGCAGGTACACTTAAAAAAATAACACAACCCACTTTTTCGAAATTAATTATAACTGACAATGCTATATCTAGCACTAGAGGTAAGGCATGGAGCTACTCGGCAAGATTCTTGGCTTCCTTATTAGAAATGCAAGAAATACCAGCCTCAGGGCTTTTATCCAATTTGCTTTATTAATGACTTGTCAGAAGTAAATAAGAGAAAACTCTCTGACATACTCATTTTTTAAATGGATGTTAAACCACTGTATTATTGATGCACATATCTGAATCATAGGATTCACCATCTGATCATATGATCACACTCAAACATGCATATATTTAAATACTGAGAGCATTCAATTTTATACATTTAGTATATGCTAACAGCAGTCTATAGCAACTTATTTTTACCTGCTACTCAAGTTTCAAGTATTTATTAAATGTCCTTCTGCACATCTCTCCAGAACACATTAAAAACCCTGGCCCATTCCAACATTCACAGCCGTTTCTGTAGAAGAGAATCACCCTTATCACAACATGTGCTTTGAGCATGATTCGGAAGGGGAGAGGAAACAAACTTACTTCACATGGAGAGAACAGAATTTAAAAATGGGATTCAAATTAAATACACAGCTGACAGGAAATTATAGAAGGAGAGATGCTCTGCAATCCACATGCCATCTCAACTTAAAAGCCCACTAGAGGCTGCAGATGAGAATGTTTGTTCTAGAAACTTATTTTTGGACTTGGACAACTAAACATCTCTTTGCATATGGAAAATGAGTATTGAGGTTTGGGGAATTTCCTTACCTGAAAAACACGCTTGTGAAAAACGGGATGGGGCTCATCACCATTACGTAGCTGCCTAGTAATTAAAGCGTTTATCCAGTAAGGGCAGACTTGTGCAATGCATCACACCAGGCTTGGAGGAAGTGATGTTGCCATCCCACTTCGCAGGAAGATGCTTTTAGACCAGGTTACAAGGGAGTCTTTAACAGCCCCCCTGCTCCACCTGCCTCTGAGAAACAAGGGGTCTCACCCCATTAGCTCTGTGAAGCCAATCACAAAGAAACACAAGATTTCACAGACAAGAAACAAAACACAACTCTGGTGTGAAGATGACAGGGGCCTATCTCTGCACTAGATTTTCAACCAAAGGCAAAAAAATTTAAAAGGCAATTTAGAAGTGTCGCCTTCACTTATGACACAAAGAAACTTTAATAACTTCAACCCTTATGTGGTGTGATGCTTGGAGAGTTAAAAGTAAGCCAAAATAGTAACTTAGTAATGTGCAAAACAAGAATGGTTGTGGTCCAGTGAGGAAGTACTGGCCTGAAATTTATGGGTTCATAGCTACATATCTACGGGCAGAGTCACTAAAAAACTAACACAGAAAATGTATCTCTGCTTTTACTTGGCTACTCTTAGACTTAGGAGTATTTGGGAATGAATTGCAACCAAGGTCTTCAGTAAAAAACAGGCCTCGAAATGCTCAGCTCCACAAAAGCTGCAGTATTTTTTGGGATGCAAAGAACATTATAAATTTGGGTACCTTTTCTTCCATTTATGAAGTTTCAGACACCTACTTGGCTGGAGAGAGCGACTAAAGATCATTTAAAATACAGCCTGTATAAAATTCAGGTATTCAGGAGTCCCAGAAATCCACATAAAGTGTGCCTCTAAAATACTAAATATATTCTTCACAAACTGAACAGAAACATAACAAAGATGATCTTCGTTGCTTTATTTTGGAAGAAGGTTGCAAAAGCGCACCTTCTAGAACAGAAAGCACCTGGAGGAGAACTCCTAGGGTCCTTTCCAACCCAAGTGACTCCAACTGCTCAATTTTCATGGGATATTGCTTAAAAGGAGAACTATTTCTTCAACAAGGGTGAAAAATTCCATCCAAAGTTTCATCAGTCTATTGCTTATTAAATGTGATCTTCACAGGGACCGGGAGTGTGGAAAACTACAGTCCCAGGTAGGAGGCAGGAGGCGCACAGAATTTGGGGTCAATTGCATCATTCCCAGAAGTAATTTATCACGAGATAAAGTCTTGCATGTAACTTTTCCAAGAATCTCAAGGAAAAGCCACAGCACCCTTCAAGATGGGAAGGGAGACTGATTCCTTTCTGGAGCTGCTACATGCACTCATTTCTTCAGGCTCTAGTAACTATCCCAAATATTGTACTACTTTCAAGAAGAAAATTCCAACAACTTCTAAAACACCACGATGATCACAAAAGATGGAGTCTTCCAGGAAACTATAAAAGTCAGAAGGTTAAATAAAATTATGGAGATTCAAATGGACAAGATCTCACAAAACCCAAATCTTATTCAAAAGACAGAAGTTTAAGAAACTACAGGTTTTTCATCAGGCACAAAAAAAAAATACAGATACTTGGCCTTGGTAACTTGGAGTTAATTGTAATTGAGCATTTGCAGCTCCTAGAAATCAATACAGCCTTCGAATCCTTGAAATAAAAAACCACAAAGTTTCCCCTGGAGACCGTAGAACCCTATTTAGACACTTGTATCAGTCTACTATTCAGTCCTACTAGGTTTATTCGATTTCCCAAAAAGGCAGAGGTTATTTGAATCATTCTCATGAAGATCAGCTACATAGATGCGTATTATTTTCAGGGGTTTTGATACACTTATTTCCTTCAGGGTAGGATTTTCCCTAGGATCAATGGGAGGAGTTACTTTTAAAAACAAAAACAACAAACAAACAAAGAAACAGAGCCCCACCAAAAAAACCCAAACCAAACAAAGAAAGCCCAAAAAACCAACAAACAAAAAACCCCAACAACAACGAAAAAGCCCTCACATTATCAAGTCTCATTTTTCTGCAAAACTTATGGCCAAAGATGAAGACAAAGAGGAAAAATATTTGTTTGGTGAGAAGAAGAAAACCATCATCTTTTTAAGTTGAACGAAGATGCAAATGCATAGGAACAGTTTGAAACTTAAGTGTGAAAAAGGCTGTTTTGAGGTTGCATGGTCATCTAAGATCTGAAAAATACCTACTGTGGACACTGAAAAAACTGCACTGTAAAAATAAAGGGCAGCTGTAATCAGACATTTGTCTCAAAGCCATTGACTATTCAGTAAAAAATATTATTTACTAGTATTATTATTTTAAGTCATTCTACTCTCCACTCATCAGATCTCATGAGTGGTAGAGGCAGGGCAAAAAGGACCACCTTAAGGATGACAATAAAGGCACCACACAGGAAACAAACCACGAAAATGTATTTTTAAACTAGCTGCCAGTCTCCACTGTTTTTCCTGGTCCACTACTTGATTTGGAATGTGACGTGGATAGCAGGCGAACTAACATCAAAAAATGCAGTTAGTATCTGAGTGCAATTACTTTGACCAGGAGTAGCTTGCAGGTCTGGCAGCCTTATTTTTCTAACCACAAATATTTTGACAGAAGCCTAAATTTTGTGTGTCTGATTCCTCCATCAATATTTGCTTTATTTAAACGTTGTGGGAGGTCTACAACCCCACCACCAACCAGTATCAACAGGTGGACTCAAGCACAAGACTACCTTTCTGGGAACAGGCTCTCTCAGATGCAGGACTAATCTGCTAAGTGAAAGGAATACAAATATTTTGGAAGAGTTCAGTGAATGACAGAAAGATGATTAGCTTCAGAAGGCTAATGAATTCAGGCACCTCTGGAGGTCCAGTGTCACTTCAGCAATATTGTAATTGTAGAGCCTGTCATAAAAATGTATCTTGCATTAAATAAACTTTTCTAGGAAAATGTAACAATGAAATAGGTCAACTCCTGGCCATTATCTCAAACTGAAAATGCTCACAGCATGTTTTACAAATGGATGAAACATAAAAAGGCAAAAATGTCAGGCTATGTATTGCCATGACAGAATGATATAAAAAGTTCTTTTAACCTTCCATACTGAATAAGATTTCTAGATAACAACTTCACTGATTTTCAGCATTATTCAGATGAATTAATCACAAATATTTCTTCCCTAAAAACACTGAAGGCTCTTTACTAGTACTAAGAAAGATGTTCCAAGTTTTGTGCTTCAACAGATTGGTCTCCCTTCAAGTAGCTCAAGCCAAACATACCAAGAGCACCTTAAACAAAAAGCTTTCTTCTAGACAGAAATAGAAATTAGGTGGTTGAAAACCAACCAACAGCATTACTCCAAATGCAGCACCTCTACAGCGTCACTACCTACTGGAGTTAAGTGGTTATATGTAGCAGAAGCCTTTTGTAAGCTGGTGGGGGGAAAAAACACCTTAAAACATAGCAGATGAGTAGTGCAAAGTGCAAGGCAGCAATACAAACAGTCTCAAATGAGAAAAAAAAAATTCCCGGATTCTATGACCAATGTATATACTTCTAAATACTATGCCTTGAGGGTTTTTCAATAGTTCCAAGTAATCAAAGAAAACTTTTTAAAAAACCAATTTCGAGCCAAGAGTGGAGGCCACAGACACACCTAGACCGTAACGCTTAACAGTATTATCTTCATTTGCTGTTTTTCTCTAGAGTTTCTGATTCTAGAGAGCCTTTTTTTTCCAGTGAGACCCAAGTGACCACCTCTAATAATTGAGAAGAATCTGGGTTTTTACTCAGGTTAAGGAGTATTTTCAATGTGACCTCCACCCAAATTCCATATTTGTCACTCCACTGTGTCAATATCTCAATTGGGCTTGTTTACCCTAATTAAAACCCCTCCTTTTACAAAGATCAACCTAAAACCCAACAAGTATCCAGATACTTGGAAAGGTGATCCATCACCTTTTCATGGATCATTGCTAAGCATCAAATAAACTCATTAAGTTACCAGCAGCATGCTTCAAATTTCTCAAGTGTTGAAAGATACAGCGCAAAAATACTGGAAGTATTTTACAGCAAAACAACTCTTAAGAAATAAAAATCACTGGAAAACTTTAGATATTTTCAATTCTTTCTTCCTCAGAAAATATAAGACTTTAGAAGGCCTGAGATTTTAAGCAAACACTTGTGGTTTTGGAAATGCTGGTTTCCATGGCAACCAGTAAGGTCTTCTTTATATAGCATTATAAACAGATGGTAAAGACCGGTCATGTTTGCTTCTTTGCCAACATTATCAATAGAACTGCTGTACTACTCTATCTCTTGTATTAGAGTTATTAAGTAACTTGAGTATTTGAGCAACAAAATCTACAAATTGGACTTGCCCAACTAGTATGGGGTTTTTTCCACAAACACATGAAGATTCTCAACAGTAAAGTCACTGTAGTCTATACAGGCAGATTTCTTTGGCAAAGCTTTTTATAAATGTTTTCTCAGCACTCACCACATAGGGTACATTACTACCACAAATATGAATCTGACAGGGATTAAAATAATGAATTCAAACAAGAAATAGAAACGTGACTGTTTACATCCATGGTATTAAAGTGCACTTCAGAATTGTTGTATTGCATTTAGAATTATTCGGAGAAGATGCAGCAAGATGTAAGCTCATCTTCATTATGTCATAATAAGCAGAGGTTATTCTTGCAGGTGATTTGTAAAAGAAAAATCTCTTTGCATTTAAATCTTTCAGTTATAGCTATGGCACACCATATACAAGTGGTTTATTTTCCACAGATGGTTGGAAGTATCAAGATAATGTGATTTGGTACAGCATTCGATTTGGTGCCTCTCTGGAAAAATCTAAAGTACCAACTGCTGGCAGTGCAAGCTAACATAGATTTTTGCTACTGAATTCAGCTGAGTCCTCCACTGGTTTAGCTGTTTAATATGTTTCATTCCAGAAATGAGGGGAAAAAGAAAAAAGTAGAGGAAAGGTAGAAGCAGAACTCGCATCAGGTTTTTTACTGCATGTCAGGAGCCCAAATCACACATTTCAGATCAAAGTATCCCCTGTAGAGTAGAAATTATTCTATTATCAAAATACTATAAAAACATCAGTATTTCTGATCCAACTTCCACTGAAATTCATGCCCTTTCCATCAGGACTGGCACATAAATTCTCTATTGCTTATTTTTGTTAACTACTTTGTGGGAACTTTGTGGTTTGGTGGGGTATTTTTTCACTAAACAGCAGCATCTCAAGGACAAATGTAGTATCTAAAAACTTATCTTTATAGCAAGTACAAATTTCCAGGTCCACTCCTATCCAATCTGCTCCCAATATCACAGCAGTTATCACTAATAAGCGAGATTCAAAAAAATCACCACACAACCCAAAGTTCTCAAAACCCACTCAACTTCATAAAACAACCAATAATACATTTTGGAAATGTGTGAACTACTAAAGATGTGAATATGTTTGGCAAAGATCAAGAGGATAACAAGCATTCAATATGCACAGAGAAGCCAGAAATGTGCTAGGGTATGGATGAGAAAACTTCCTGCACTGCATTAAGCAACAAGTTCTACAGATAGATAACCACACAGAATTTTTGTGTTGGTAGTTTTATGTTTTTCTGTTTGGTACCAGGAAAATGATACACAAATACAATTTAAGAGTGGGGTCCATTCCACCAAAAACCCAAGAGTTTCCAACAGTGTTTAAACTGTAGATACCTAACACTACTTAGCATAAACTTCCTAGGGTGGTTTGGTTGCACAGCCTGTTCAGAAGCACACATTCAGACGACAAGAAGTCCCTATTGTTGTCTATGTCTTCAGGGATCAATCCACTGGCCACTGCCGTGGTCAACATCCCAGCAATCCCAATACACCTTTGTCATTTTAGGATACTATTGTTCGCCTGCTGGCTGCACCAAAACTCACCATTTCCATGCTCCAGGTGATTTAGCTTCATAATAAATCCATTTTAATCTTTGATATATAAAGCTTGATCAATAGCAGGTGAACGAGGGTGAGGTTAGAGAACTTTTAAACAAGTCAGATGTGCACCCGCAAGTGCTAAAAAAACTGCCTAACATTATTGCCAGGTCACTCCATGATCTTTAAAAAGTTATGGTAATCAGGGGAGGTTCCCAAAGACTGGAAGAAAACATCACTCCTACGTTCAAAAAGGGCAAGAAAGAAGCTGGAAAGCTACAAAGACAGCTGAAAGTACACAGGTAGGGTAAAACCTTTAACTAGAATTCCAAATAAATCAGGTTACAATTTAACAGAGCCCTTTTAAAAGGGGTGGCAGTGCAGAACAAGCATTGTGTGAAGGACCTGAACTCCAGTTTGGCAAGTATATGGAACAGCACTAAATTCAAAATGGGGTGGGGAGTGAAAGGCAAAACCATGTTTTTATCATTCAAAAGGACCACAGGCTTCACCTGTAACACAAGACAACTCAGCCCTCACACTGACTGCTTTATTTGCATTGGCCATAACACAGAAAGATGGGTCCCAATTCCAAGACAGACCACCAACACAAAGAAAGAGGCGGAGCTTACATAGAGAAGCTACATAGTTACTTGGTAAAGGTGTCGCTGGTACTGACCACCCCAGTTTTTCCTAGACTGCCTGGTGCCAGAGTCTGGAGGGCAAGTTAGGAAACTTAGCCTGTAGGAATATCTGGACTCCACGAGAAAAAACTGGCAAGAGAAAGTAGTGCTGGAATGTGAAGCAAGAACTTAATTTCTCCCCACAACTCCCAAAGATTTTGACAGCATGGCAAACAAGTGGAAGGCAGCACTGCTAACAAAGGCGTAAAAAGAGCCACTCTAGAACTGCCAAAAGAGAACACCTTACTAAAATGTCATTCTTGGAGTAGAAGCAAGAGTGAAAAATGAAAAATGAATGCCATGCCATGCTTTGTCAATTTGCTTCGAAGAAGCAGATCTACCACTTCAGGTACCTACAGTACAAGGAAAACTATTATTCACTATACATGTCAGGCAACCTTGGGAAAACCTCCAAGCAACCATTGTAATAGGAGAGGTGAAAATAGAGGAATCTTCTTTAGGTAATCTTAAAATAAAGGTTTTCCAAGGTCCACCACCTAGGGAAAACTAGAGAGTCCAAGGTGAAACTGCCAGAAGCAAAACTGTCCCAGAATTAAGAGTCACAAGGAAGGAAAGTTAAGTCATGGATCTGATCCTGCCTCCAAGAGATACAGAAACAAATAAAAATGAAATGGCAGGTTCAGACAAAGGAATACAGCACTGATATTAAACATTTGCTGAGACAAATTCCAATGGGAGTGAGGAGAGAGAAATGCAGGAAGATAACTATTTTTTTTTTTTTACATTTAGTTTACATGTGGGTTTTTTATTATTACACAGATTATCCAGGTATTTTACTCTAACCTGGCACACATCTTGCCAAGTAGCTCACAACAGTAATAGTTTCTGCAGACAGTAACTCAGAATAGGACCTGCATTTTCAGCAGTAGCTTAAACAAATCTTAAATGATGATAGAATTTGTTACATGAAAAATGTCAACTCAAATTGCTACAGGAAGTCCATCTTATTTTGAAGAGTATCTATTTCTTCTTTAAAGACCTAAAAGCATCTTTATGCTCAGTATTAATAATCTGAAATCTTAGCATCTTAAAAGATTTCTAATTTTTCTGGAATGAAGATCAACAAAATGCTGCTTTCAGTCATGCAATGTAATATTAGCCAAATCAACACCACCCTACCAACAAAAGAAAACAAATCTGAAAGTAATTCCGTATGTATTTTACATATTCTTTAGTTATACCAAAAGCACACTGTTATTATTGTCAATGGCAAAAGGCACCCATGTAAAGCTATAACTCAGCTGAAACCATGACAATTCCCAGGCTTTTTATTCTCCTGAGTATACTGACATTTCAAGAAAAAAAATGAGCAAATGCAATTATGAAGAAAAAGAGACAATGATTTCCAGTATTCCATTATTTTACCTTTTTGTTTTCCAGTTATATAAACCACCTCTGGAATGAAATACAAATACTCTTTCATGACTACCTACTGAAATACTCTCAAAAAAATTAAAGCAGAACCTTAAAAAAAAAAAAATAAAAAGGGGGTTCAGATAAATCACCACCACCCTCTGAAAAACGGAAAGTGTTCCAAAAAACCTGTAGAACTATTGCACAGATCTGGCAGCGCTACATCTCTTTTGAGGAAAAAATTACACAAATGTCAGATTTCAGTATCTTTTTTAAACTTCCACCCCAAATTTATCAGGTACTATGAAACAGTTTTTCCCAAATGATACTTGGTCAATATTAATAGAGTGCTGACTTGCAGAAACAAGTTAACAAGTTACCTGTTAAAATCGGTTTTTCCTCCACCAGTTTTCCAGCTGTTCCTTTAGCTAAACGCCAACTATGCCTGACCTCACTTAGTTCACATGAGACCATGGAAAAAAAGACAAAATCCAATATACACATTGCCTGATGTGCCGTGACTTGATTAATCACCACAACGATGCTAACGACATTCTGCTTATGACATGCAACTACAAATGTTCCCGTAAGTAAATACGAATGAATTTGAGAGAACTACCATCGCAGCACAACCAGACAGCCTTGAAACTCTTGCTTCAATTTCTACATCATTCTATAAGATTTCAGCAACAACCATTTTGTACTGCTTACACATAAAATCATTTGATTAATTGAGTTTACGCTTGATAAGATGAATGAAAACCTCTATATATAATTTCAGTTTGGGAAATAAACACTGATTGCATGCTCTAGATTTTATATTTATGATGGGTGCCAGCCTGTTCTATTCTTCTATTTGGCTATCCTTGGTCAAAACAGTATCATGCATTCAAACAAAATTTTCTTAGCACTACACTTCTTGCAATAGTGCTGTTTATTAGCTCTAATGTATAGATGTCTAATTACTAAGTCTCCTTTAGAACATAAACATCAAGGCAAATACTTCACCAGAAAATATTTCTCAGACACTGGACTTACAAAAATAATATACTTTTAAAAAATGAAGAGAAAGAGAGCATGACAAAAGTGGTAAAGAACTTTTTTTTTTTCTTCCATGTTACCTTACATCTGAAGGACAGAACTGAACTTTGGATCACAGCCAAAGAACTTCTAGCAAAGTTGCTAAGCTTTCACCACAAATCCAATAGTCCAGTTATATCTTAACTGCATTTTGCCGGCAAGTTCTCGAGTATGGTAACTGTGTTCCCTACCATGCCAACAGCGGGATACATTTTAATACTTTGAGGAACCATATGCACTTTCCTTGGGATATGTTAGCACAAGAAAAAATGAGAAAGGTCGTTCTCATAAGTGAGCCTAATTTGCACATACAAGCTTGCAGCCAAGGAATATGTTTGTGTGCTACAACATTTTCTCCCCCATCCCACTAAACATTTTTTTTTCTGTACTCAAGTTAAGCGCACTTCATCTGTGATTTCAATTTGCCATTGAAAAAAGCGTATGTAAGATGAGCTGTAAAATTACAGGATCGTAAATTTAAATGTCAAAATGTAAATGAAAAATGTACAGATATCCAAGAAGCATGCCACTGGAATTATACAGAGCTTTTTTTAAAAAAAAAATCCCCAACCCAGTACCACTACCATTATAATATACAGTGCTCTCAACAATTTTCTTTATCTATCAACTTTGGTTTCGTTAGTTGGCGAATACTGCTTTTTAGCCTTGTTAGATGCCAATCCAAAAAAATTTCAGAGATTTCATTTTCTCTCCTCACCAGACTAGGAGGTAGCCAGCTAGAATGCTAGAACCTTTCAGTGCCTCTAAGTCTGTGCTCAGACATCTCCTTCCTGCCAATGAGGCCAGCCACAGCGGATCCTGAGGTTTCTAAAATGAAATGTGATTAGTATTTTGTGGTGAAGTACGAGTGATCAGAAATAAAGAATAGGCAGAAAACAAAGATATTAAATTCTCCACCAAAGCCCAGTATCTGTTTCTATGCTTTATTGTATTTTGGCTACTCATTCCTCTTATAAAAAAATTATAAATGTTCTTCCTCTCACGACAAACTTCTGCAGAGACAGGCAAGCCTGCTGTGAGGAAACTGAAAACACTTTTACTTCCTTGAAGAAAGAAAGTAGAAACTGTAAAAAAAAAAATTCCAGACACAATGAACAGTCTGACCCAGAGCAAGATATAATTCACAAAAATGTCTGCATGTGCACTTCTGCCCCTCTACACTCTTGCTTAATACCTGAGCCTCTGGAGAGGTCCTTATGTGGAAAGACAAGTGTGGATCAACAGCCTCCTGCCACAAACATTATTCAGTCTCTCAGAAGGTAAAAAGCATCCAAGAACACACACACTGTTTTTTATAACCCAGATAATTCTTCAGATACATCTGCAAAAGTCAGTGATTAAAAAAAGGCTATTCACTATATATTGAGGCTTAGCCTGACTTTTCTGTATAACCTGCAAGGCGAGATTTCAGTTCAACCCCCAACAGTCTAAAAGCACCTTAGTACAAATTTAATGATAGGCTGACAACACTACTGAAACTTTATTCCAGATTTCACAGTTACCATCCTCCTTAACTTTCCCAAATTTTAAAAATTCGAAGAAGAAACTTGGTTCTTTGCATACATATTCACTCCAAATGGTCTCCACTCCCAAAGTAAACTTGCAAGCTTCATTGTGTCAGCAGGCAAGAGGCCAGACAGTGCCTCCTCAGCTTCAACAAGCTCCCCAGCTTACTTCCTCTTTCACCACATAATAAAACACTGAAGAGTGGGCTTTTAGTAGCAAGCCACAAGAGAAAAAATAAGCAAACCAAGCATCAACCCCCAAAATCCTGAAATCAGTTACTAGTCAGGTCTCCTACTCTTTCAGGACTGGGCAAGACAGTGAAGCAGATAAAAATCAAATGGGATCATTTAATTGATGGGCCTTCAGGCCCATGGTGAGGTTTGTACACTTTTGCAAGATCAACATCCTCACTACAGAAATACACTTCTGCTGAGTAGTGCTCCAGAACAGAATGACAGTACCATGGTGACACTTTTCAATAAGCAAGATAGCTCCCAAAAATAACATCTTTGGAGAGAGCCACAGTTTTGCCACAGTTCTGTCCACCTTGGACAGCAAACAAATTTCAATTTACTGAGAATCTGTTATATCACAGAGAAGACTATATGGTTACATTAACTTACACAGACCAAATATACAGAGAAAGACATCCTTAACCAAAACTATTTCACATTCCCAACCACTACAAATACATACAGAATCACCCATGGCTTTGAAAACAAAGTAACTTCTGAGGGCACTTTAACACAGTATGATCTAGAACGACACTAAATGCTAACTAAATTTAAGGACAACAGTGGTTACTAGTTATATTCACTGAGCAGAACTTGGGATCAAATTTAAGTGTGTAGTCTTTAAGTAATCAGATTCTTGCTCTAGACTTAATGACTGCAAATGAAAATTCAACTGTCAAGGGTGCATCTGACAGTTATAGGTAAGTCAGCCATCTAAAAATAAGAACTTGCAAATGTTAATAGACTGTGTATAGAAAATGTCAATCCTGGTGCAAACTCTCAACAAGAAAAGTTTAATTAGCTCCCCTTATTGACCTTTTTAGAACTGACTCCATGGAGCCTATCTTTTGATAAAAGAATAAAAGCAGTGTATTCATCCTTCATACCAGACAGAAATTGGGTGGCTGTTTCAAGAGGAAATTTCTAATGCCATCTAGAGACTTGAATGACAATGTCCTGATTTAATGCAAATGCTTCTTCCAGGCAATAAAAGAGAGGACATGCTAATTCCTGGTGTGTTACATCTGCTAATTTGAACATAAAATTAACTAAAATATACTGCCCTTGACCAGTTACAGTGCACTTTCATGCATTAGGACAAGCTCTCTTTCCAACACTTCATATTAAGATAAGCCAAATATCCCACCATCTTTAACTTATATTTGCAAATACCATGTGTGACAATGATTTTGTAGAACCGGTGTTCCAATCTTATCAGGTCTATAATGCTTGCAGCAGCACCAGAACCACAAAAATTTAAAATATTATTTCTGTAAAATAACGCAAGAAGCATATGACAGCATTTATATTATAACATCTAAATATGGAACATCTCAATTCTTTTTTGTCAGTCAATAATGCTGCATCAAATTTACCACACACATCTTCAAAATCCATAAAAACAAAGACTTTGGAATTTGTAACACTTTGAGTTAGCTCTGAAGCAGAGGAGTATTTGAGACAGCACATCAAGCAGAAAATTCAAATGAGCTGGTATAAACGATAAGTAACATACACAATATGTAATTCCAGGTATATCCAGAGTCATCAAAATGTCAGACTCTGATGACTTAAATTACTTCAATTGAACAATTTATAAAACAGCACAAAGTCCTTCTTTTTACATAATATCTCTTCTTCATCATATAGAAATTATGCAGTATTTTTATATCTACAAAGACTATGCTTGTTGTATTCAAATATAATAGTAGCCATGAACATAAACACTTAGAATAGAGTTTTACTCTTGCCCTATATTCTGTTATTAAAACCGCTGCAGTAAATATACAGTGTGCCAATGCAAAAAGAACTTATCTTGGGACTTTAATTCTTCCTTTGAGTCAACGATATTCTACCAATTTCACATGAAAAACAGTTTGTAGTGATACTAGCTTTCCAGGTTTAGGACTGCACAACTGAAGTGCTTCTGACAGTCTCTTAGAATTCTCTCTTTTTAGGGGAGTTTTCAATGTAACTTATGAGATGAGCAGAGACGGGAACAAATACTCCCTTGCTAACCTTGTATTTCCTTCCAATTTTGCAGAGACAGTAGCTGCGTCCTGTAACTCTAACAGAGTGATGAAACCTGTATGGTTGTACTTCTCTGAAGGACTGATTTAGCTAAAGTACCATTAATAAAAGAAAATGAGCTCTTTCTTCAAACAGCAAGGACTTGGTGCTTCTGATACACTTTCTTGTTTTTGGGGATCTGCTACAATCCTGTTATTAGTCTGCAGCTAAAAAGAATACCAGAAACATTGGTTGCATTCTATTCTTTCATCTAAGAGGGTAGCATGACTATTCCAAGAATATACACAAGACTACAAGCACAACATCGCCAACTCCTGAATGTTGAAGGTCCAACCATTTACTCTTATTTTTAAACAAAAAAAAATTTCACATAGAATTTTCCTGAAGGGTGAAAATAGAGGGAAAAGGAAAGACTTATTTAACTAGACATCAACAGGACACTGGTCTTGTAAATAACATGTAATAAATAAGCACACAGCAACTCAAATTAGATCTTTCCTAACACAACCTAAATCCTGCCTCTAGGAAAGTGCCTTTCATAACCAAGGGTTATGAATATCCAAGGATGTTGGCTAATGTTACAAGCCACTGCAGGTCAGTGATGAGCTATCCCACTTCAGTACAAAATAATTAAAATGTTAGCGATGGGCAGCAGGTAAGTGTGTTCTTAAGCCCTACTGGTGACGTGGGATGTCACCATCCACACTAAGGAATCAGGCAAAGAGAGTTTTTTCAAGGGGGACCAAAACATCCATTACCACAAGGCACAGCTGACTGGCTTTCCTTACTTTCCTCCTGAACCCTATACAGAGAATTCTCTATTCATCACAGCTTCTTATACTGGAACACATACAGAAAGGATAAATTCAGTTAGGCATACGGAACTACATACCACATCCCGAGTATCATCAGGCATCAACTGAAAAAATGACAACTGTTTTCTCTTACAAGAAAATGGAGTAAATTGAAAGATGAAGTTTATCGTCAATAGCTAAAGAGCAATGATACAAAACATTTGTTGACCCAGGAAAAATGTTCAGCAATCTGGCCTGTAAAGTGTTACCACAGTAACTTGCTCTCCATGTCAGTATAGCAGTGGCAGCGTCAGTTTTGACTTTTCCTTCCCCAGGGCTACAAAGAATCACATAAGCAAGATGTTCGTTTATGAGATGCTGCTTTGGGGACCACAGCTACAGGTCTTTAAACTACTCACGTCCACAGCTATAGGCAAACAACACCTAAGAGAGCAATTTTAAATAATTGGACTGTTCAGAAAGGACCAGAATTGGTCTAGAATAAAACTATTTTTATTCTGTAAGAGAGTCTACTCCCTACTCCAGAAAAGCTTCTTGCACTATAGTTATGCCAATCAGTTGCTGTGCATAGATAAAACACCACTGCTATGGAGGTTCCCATTAAAAACCCACCAAAAGTCCACTGCCAGCAAAACATGCATAGGGTCTTGTGTGTTAGTTTTATTTGGGGCATGAGGGTTTTGAATAGGTTAGTTTTTCATTTAAGCAATGGATAGGCTGGTCCTTCTGTCTCCTAGGCCAAGGGCAAAATACAGTGTATTACTAGATGCACTGTACACTGCTATGTCAGCTGCAAAGTACAACAGTAATTTTTCCTGATGTAAAAAACAAAGAGCAGAATTTGGTTAAAAAATTATTATTCAAAGTATCAATGAATACAACAGGGAGGCAAAACCTCAATTAGAACTTAAACTGGCCACTTCTGTAAAGGATAATAAAAAATGTTTTTATAAATACATTTAGAGCAAAAGGTGGGGCAAGGAAAACTTCCATTCTTTATTGGACATGGTGGGGAATGTAGTTATCAAGGATGAGGAAAAAGCTGAGGTACTTAACACCTTTGCCTCAGTTTTCAACAATAAACCAGGTCATCCTCAGGACAATCGGCCTCCTGAGCTGGTAGATGGGGATGGAGAGCAGAATAGCCCCCCTGGAATCCAGAAGGAAGCAGTTAGTGATCTCCTGAGCCACTTGGATGATCACAAGCCTATGGGACCAGATGGGATCCATCCCAGGGTGATGAGGGAGCTGGTGGAAGAGCTCACCAAGCTGCTCTCAATCATTTGCCATCAGTCCTGGCTCACTGGGGAGGTCCCAGAGGACTGGAAGCTGTCCGGTGTGATGCCCATCCACAGGAAGGTCCAGAAGGAGGATCTAGGAAAACTACAGTCCTGTCAGCCTGACCTTGGTGCCTGGCAAGATTATGGAACATATCATCTTGAGTGCGATCAAACAGACAGGACCTACAGGACAGCTGTGGGATCAGACCCAGCCAGCATGGATTTAGGAGGGGCAGGTCATGCCTGACCAACCTGATCTCCTTTTATGACCAGGTGACCCTCTCATGGATGAGGGAAAGGCTGTGGATGTTGTTCACCTGGACTTCAGCAAAGCCTTTGACACTGTCTCCCACAGCATACTCCAAGAAAAGCTGGCAGCCCACAGCTTGGACAGGTGCACCCTTTGCTGGGTTAAGAACTGGCTGGATGGCCAGGCCCAGAGAGTGCTGGTGAATGGTGCTGCCTCCAGTTGGTGGCCAGTCACCAGCGGTGTCCCCCAGGAATCTGTGTTGGGCCCTCTCCTGTTTAATATCTCTACTGATGACCTGGATGAGGGGATCAAGTGTATCATCAGTAAAGTTGCAGATGAAACCAAGTTGGGTTCGAGTGTTGATTTGCCGGAGGATAGGAGGGCTCTGCAGAGGGACCTGGACAGGCTGGATAGATGGGCCGAATCCAACAACATGAGGTTTAACAGGACCAAATGCCAGGTCCTGCACTTTGGCCACAATAACCCCCTGCAGTACTACAGGTTGGGGACAGAATGGCTGGGCAGTGGCCAAGCAGAAAGGGACCTTGGGGTACTGATCAATGGCAGACTGAACATGAGCCAGCTGTGCCCATGTGGCCAAGAAGGCCAGGGGCATCTTGGCCTGTATCAGGAATAGTGTGGAGAGCAGGACCAGGGAAGTGATTCTTCCCCTGTACTTGGCACATGTGAGGCTGCACCTTGAGCCCAGTTCTGGGCCCCACAGTTTAGGAAGGATAGTGGAGCATGTCCAGAGAAGGGCAACAAGGCTGGTGAAACATCTGGAGCATAAGTCCTACAAGAAGCGGCTGAGGGAGCTGGGGTTTTTGAATCTGGAGAAAAGGAGGTTCAGGGGTGATCTTATCACTCTCTACAACCACCTGAAAGGAGGCTGTTGCCAGGTGGGGTCAGTCTCTTCTCCCAGGCAACAAGTGACAAGACAAGAGGACACAGCCTTAAGCTGTGCCATGGGAGGTTTAGGCTGGACATTAGGAAGAAGTTCTTCACAGAAAGGGTGATTTGGCATTGGAATGGGCTGCCCAAGGAGGTGGTGGAGTCAGTGTTCCTGGCGGTGTTGAAAGACTGGATGTGGCACCCAGTGTCATGGTCTAGCTCACATGGGGGTGTTCAGTCATAGGTTGGACTCCATCTCAAAGGTATTTTCCAACCTAGTTGATTCTGTTATTCTGTGAATGGGCTTACACTGCTTTTTCTTCAGCTATAGACCCTACATAAGTCTCAAGAGGTGTTGAAATACTTTCAAGTAAAGCTGTTTCAGATGAAAACAGAAGGCTCGGTTTTTTGAGTTAAAAGGAAAAAAAACTGCAACAAAACTACAAGTGTTTTGTAACTCAGACTTCACCTACATTTTTACAGAAACATGTTTCTTTAGAGTGAAACTGGTTATTTTCCAGACCAAAAGTATGTTTTCAAAGCAAAGTCAAGGAACAGGAGAACATGGATGGGATGCTGGCCATAATCTTNGTTTTTAGTTTAATAGACTGAACAAAAAAATAAAGTAAAAAAAAAAAAAAAAAAAAAAAAAAGCAGACTCCTATTCCTTCAGTCTTTTCAATAATTCCCCAGGGATGCTGCACACATAGCAAGTGTATCATTAAATCATCCATATCACATTATGAAATATCTCATATGTCCAGAGATACAAAGAATTTTCCAATAATTCATGGCTAACTTGCTAACATGGTTTTGAAGTTCAGTTACCCATCAAGACTTTCTTATCTCATTTTTCACTTTGTCATGGCTGCACAAAAAGCTATGGCATAAATCCATTCCCATTTGGAGGTAGTTTATTTGGTATATTTATTCCTAGCTACAAAAACTAGACTGAAGTGTTGGAGATTTTGAAGCACACTCAAAATAAAAGCATAAACACAGAGACTACCTGGCACATACCACCACTAGCTAAACTAAGTTATTTGCAAGTGTGGGGCCTAAAGTTGCACACAAGGTATTTTTTAATAACTTGTGAAACCAAATTTCATGCTAGCTACATGTCATTTTGCAAATTTAGAATGTAACTGTATAATTCTTAGTTTAATTACATTACACATTAATTGAAACAAGGCAGTGAAATTCCTGCTTTTCAGCTTCACTGGTGAAAAAATGAACTTCAAAAAGTTGCATGAACTTCTGGATGTGACTTTACAGTATAAGCTACAAATTTTTCAACTGGTATCTCAAGCTGCAATGACCTCTCACTGCAGAACACACAGTAAGGAAAACACATACCATTAAAAAAAAAAAAAAAAAGTTGCTACTCACATTTTGAAAGAAAAAGTTCCAAAAGTGCAGTGCCACAACAGCTACCTCAGCACATCACTGACAGGTTATTTCTTAAGCCTACACAGAGTACTTTCAGGGCAAATTAACAAATTTATGAATTTACAGAGCACAGAAAAAACAGGAGCCTCAAAACAGAATATTTCTTTGTTCTAAACTTTAAGCCTGGAGCACTGAATCCCCAATTCAGTGACCTTATTTGGAGTCAGTGAAGGAAACACTTATGAAATGAAATCACTTTCATAATGGCTAATAAAAATTACACAAGTTTAAAGAAATAGATGTGATATTGAAGATGTAGTTCGCCAATACCACAAAGCCAAATAAAACAAAAACTTAAGAACTTCACTTTAGACACTCGTATAAGTTTTGACCCTGCACATTTACAATTCAGCTTCATTTTCTCACAATGTCAAAAAAGGAAAAAAGCAAAAAAACCCCGGTGCTGCTGATACAAAGTTACCGATCCCTTTTTTATTTTTGGGATTGTTCCTAAAACTGTTTGGACTGCTACTGAAGCCTCTGCACAACACTGAGCAGATGTTTAGTGCTGAACTTCAGTTTAAATTTATAGCAGGTGACGACCACTGCTGCAAGGAGCACTTTGGTTTGTCCTCCTTTGTTCTACCCCCAATTCCTTGCTTCCCCCCTAATAGCACAGGATGTAGACACAAAAGCAAGTTACAAAGAGTTAAAAAGTTACTACTCAGCCAAGCTGTGATTCCCGTCCACTTTTAGCCTGAGGCAAACCTCGGCTAATTAGACTCAGGTTAACCTGCAATGAGAAAAGGTCAAGCCACATTGCATTATTTTGCATTTGCTTTGGGCTACGTGAATGCACATTATTCAGTGTTCACAGCTCATCTTATGAGCAGTAACCTCACTGCACACCCTTTATAAACAATTCCGGTTTTAAGACTCAATCCCATGTGTTGAGATAAAATACAGTTACAATACACTACCACTGGCAACACAATGGCCAGAACCTGAACATTTAGCGTGCGGTTTTGCTTTGCCGGTTCTTAAAAAAAAAAAAAAAAAAAAAAAAAAAAAAAAAAAAAAAAAAAAAAAAAAAAAAAAAAAAAAAAAAAAAAAAAAAAAAAAAAAAAAAAAAAAAAAAAAAAAAAAAAAAAAAAAAAAAAAAAAAAAAAAAAAAAAAAAAAAAAAAAAAAAAAAAAAAAAAAAAAAAAAAAAAAAAAAAAAAAAAAAAAAAAAAAAAAAAAAAAAAAAAAAAAAAAAAAAAAAAAAAAAAAAAAAAAAAAAAAAAAAAAAAAAAAAAAAAAAAAAAAAAAAAAAAAAAAAAAAAAAAAAAAAAAAAAAAAAAAAAAAAAAAAAAAAAAAAAAAAAAAAAAAAAAAAAAAAAAAAAAAAAAAAAAAAAAAAAAAAAAAAAAAAAAAAAAAAAAAAAAAAAAAAAAAAAAAAAAAAAAAAAAAAAAAAAAAAAAAAAAAAAAAAAAAAAAAAAAAAAAAAAAAAAAAAAAAAAAAAAAAAAAAAAAAAAAAAAAAAAAAAAAAAAAAAAAAAAAAAAAAAAAAAAAAAAAAAAAAAAAAAAAAAAAAAAAAAAAAAAAAAAAAAAAAAAAAAAAAAAAAAAAAAAAAAAAAAAAAAAAGTCATTATTGTGCAGCTAAATACATGCTAAAACCATGGAAGGAATTTACAGAATTTCCACTGTAAGCACCACTGGGAGTCTGTTTAATATCTGCCCACCTCTTCTCATGTAGGACTTAAATTTACTTTGTTGTTGAATTGGCACAAAAATGACACTGTTTTTGTAAATGTAGATTATCATTTCAAGTGAGATACTCCTACAACCTGCACCCAAATGAACACTGAAATTAATTTCATGACAGCTTGGAAAGTTCCACTTACTTAAAGAGAATTTTTTCCATTAAAGCATCCTTCAACTCTATCAGATTCAAATGCCATTTTATAAGTATTTTATTCTATATGGATCCACACATGTCTTTGGAGGTCCCAAGATAAGCTCAGTAGTCCACAACCAAGAAAAATCCCCTCTGCTCCTGGTCAGAGGTCTTCATTGTTTCGTTTTGGAAGGCTGTTGCAGAAACCTTTTGAACAATATGCAACTGTTGAACAGCAGAAGGTGCTCCAGAAAAAATGAAAAAGAAAGAATGGGAAGAGAGAAAAAACCCCTGAGGAATAAAAAGTGTCTTAAGGGAGTTGGTTCTTTTTCTCCAAAAGAAATAGCTCTTTTTACAAAAATGCATCAAAACACCATCCCATCAGGCCACAATTCTGTATACAGGGTCTTTTGGAGGGTTCTAGAGAAAGTAAGAGGAAATGAGAGTGCCTCAATTTACATTTTAACTGGAATCCCCACAGGGAAAGCTCCCTGTCTCTCTGGCTCCAGGGCTTTCTTGACTCCTGGCCACAGAGCAATCTTCCACTTTTATCAGCTGGTGCTTCTCTCTTCAGCTGAGTGAAAGCTTTGTGTCAGGAGAGTGGCCCTACACTAGAAAAACAAATTCAGTTTCAGAACATTCACTACTAGCAGGATTCCTGCAGCCATGAAGAGAGTTAAAATAACAATTAAAAAAATATATGTATAAAAAGATAATTAAAAAGGCACTTCAGCTAGTTAGTTCTTTATTTTACAAGAAAAGACAAAGTGGGGAGTAAAGATGCAAAGAAGCTAGGAGATGAAACCAAAACCCTGAACTCAGTCCAGGTAGTCTCCTTCACTGCTATGAAAGTAAGAATAATTCTTTTTTGTCAAATTATCTTACCAGAGTTAGAGAGAAAAATCTTTTATCTCCCTCTATGCTCTTGCTTTGGAAGAAAAGTATCAAAATGTTGACTATTTAAGCTGCTACATAAGCACCCTACTGCATGGATTTTTTAAAATGTCACTTCATTCATTGCAATCCAAGCACAGCACAGAACAAGTAATGACTATACATGTATAGCTCACTTACAAAACTAATTATTGGTCCTAATAATGTCTAGAGCAACCCTCTGAAATTCTTGCAGTTTGCCCAGTAGGTTCATACCTTAATAACTGACATGATGTGACTGATGCTCAGCACAATGTGTGAGGATTTAACTACACCATTCCCATTGCGAACCCTAACTCGCACTGAAAACCTTCCCCACCTTGTCATTGTGAAGGACTAATTAAGTCACCTAAAACTGAGAGGAAAACTCTTCTCATCAAAGATCAACTTTGGCATCTGCTTTTACATTCACACTAACCTCGCTTTTCAGCATGCACACATTCATGGGCAAATTCTTTTCAAAGAAAATCATTCAAATTAGAGGAGAACTTGGGCCAAAAGTACATCTGTTTTCATTACAAAACCTTGCCTAATGGAATTATTCTCTTCTCTGCAAGTCCTTGGAAATAAATTGAGAGAGAGCTTATATATATATATACATAAAGCTAAAGAACAGTAAAGAACAGTACACCCATCCTTAAACAGTGAAACACCTTCTGCTATGCCCAAACTTCTTTACTGATCTCAAACCATTTATGATTCCTACTTAGATCTAATAAGCAACAATGAATAAATACTGATTTCTTTTAGACTTTTAAAATATTTGAAAGGACTTTTTTTTCTATAATGAATCAGAACAGGTATCACATACTACAACCTGCTGTTTGAGACTGTTCCATATCCCTGCACGCTCTCTGAACACCAATAACAGTCTAAACAAAGACGGAATCAAAATAAACAGGACACAAGTGACAATGAGAGTCAGCATTATCCCGCAGATTAAAATATATTGTCACAAGAAATGGACTGATGCTTCCATGTGGAAACATCTCATCACACCTGCTCTCATATAAGCAGACTTCTGCCTTTCAAATGTGAAGAATGACAAAGTGCCCAATGGCAACATTCTGGTAATTTGTTCATTCAGCATCAGCGCCATTTCTACATATCTTTGCTTTGTGATGATGCCCGATCTACATCAAAAGTTCACTTTCATATTTTATCATATTTTATTCTTAATTTTAAAAAAAGGCAAGAAAAAAAGGCATAGCGTTCCTTGGAGAACTCAATGCCAGGAGTCTACTACTTCAATATGCAATATGTACAAAGACTACACGTACAGTACAGCTAAGATTTCTATTTGTTTACTTTCCTCTGGTGGCTTGTAGGAACAATAATTCACTTTGGAATTCCATTCTTAGCCTGGTCCAAGCAAAAGAACTGATGCAGAATAGCAAAATTCTTAGAATTCTGAAACATAATACTAGGTTAATCAGGCCAGAGAAGCATAGTTTTTCAGAAACATGCACGTGTCTACTCCAACTTTTTTCTTTCTTCTAAACAAGCAAAAGCTTACTTCAGAAGAAAGACCTTACAAAGTAAGGCCTTTCCCTCTCCCTGGTCCTGCTACAGTGCTTGTTTCACGGTTTCACCATCAGAACAGCCTCATGAGTAAACATACTCTTTCAGTGCTGAACACACTTTACCAACATGTGCCCCAATCCAAGAAACACACAGTCCCCTAAAGGGACAGACTCTGAGAGAGCTTCCAAGGTTAGAGTGAGGCCTCCCAGGATGCTTTTGTTCTCCCATGCAAATGTACCCCAGTTCTGTTTCCCTGATTGGCCCATGGATTCCCCTGCCCCTTTCTCCCTTGTATGTCGAGGCCCAACCTATGTACTGCTCCCCAGCCCTCAGGTCATTGGTCCCCGATGTTCTCCCCACCCCCGTATAAGAACCTAGACCCCCCCCATTGTTCCTTGCTTTCGTCACTGGACCCTCCCCGTGTGAGGTTCTGTAATAAACCTTACTCCTGGAATTCCACACGGAAGCCCTTCCCTTCTCTTTGCTGCAGATCTGTCAAAGAAGCCAGGCGGTGCGTGAGTGCGTGTAAAGTGACCCTGCTGAAGGCTGCTTTGTCCCAGAGGCGCCTTCGGAGGGTCGTAGCATTTCACCACCCAGCAAAACCCTGGCACAGCTTGCGACACTAACCCAGCTTCTGTTGTACAAGTCTTGGTGTCCCTTCTCTGGTGGTGCATATATCTGGGAAAAAAACCTGCTCTCTTTTTTTAAGTGAAAGATTAAGAGAATCCCTCAATTCCAGTTCTCACAAGACCAACCCTGTATGTCTGACTTACAGATCATATGTCTGATCTCAACTTCTGTAGCAGCAAAGTCCTCAATCGACTTCAGGTATTTCCTTTCCATATCCACTTCCCTACACCGATCCAAGGGGATCCACTCACTCAAATAAAGTGACAACTGAACTTTCAATTCAGTAGTGATGCTTGTAGACCTGAAACACTGTCATCATGCACCATTCATCTCCCTCCCACATAGCTCCTCAAAAGGACAACCATTAAACTTACACAGCACAGGATGCCACAGATGGTGCCTTCTGAAGCATTCATTTCCCTATGCTCATTAGAAAGGCTGCCCACAGCAACAAACTCCTGATAGACATGTAAACACACAGGCTGAAGCTTTTGTTCCCAAGTCCATGATACTCCAAAGATCTACATTATTCATTTTCTACGTACAACAGATACCTACCAGAAAAGCACCAACGAAGGCTTGAGAAGTCCTTAGACCCAAAGGGACCTACCTCTCTGGTGAGACACCAGTCTTGGAGAATGTTCTGCTACATATGACTTTCACTCCAAAGGGCTCCAGTATGCAAGAAAGCACAGCAAGCAGCCACAGATTTCCCTCTTCAGCTTCCTGCAGCCTTTTAAACATGCTGAACCCCAAACAGTAAGCACTATGAAGATTAAGAACAGACACCTTAGTTTGGTGCTCTGCAGAAAGTCAACATAGAAAGAAAGATCAGATTCAACTTGTGGCAGCCAGTGCTGTCGGCATGACACACAGCAAGACCCTAAACCAGCTGGCGCTTCAGAGGAACTGCAGGCTTTGTGCCCAGGAGTATGACATTACAATAGTCAGGAGAAAAGTGATGAAAAGATAAGTAATTGAGGGCAGGTCAGCCTCTGACAAGGGAGAGTTTTCTGTCAGTGAGAGACAAGAGAAAATACTCTTTGTGAATGCTAAGCTCTTGTAGAGCAGATGGGGACGCTCCCGACAAAGCCACATGCCAAACAGCAGGGATGTACTCTTCACACAGGGCAACTCTGTAGGGCTTAACAATTTTCCAGATACCATCACCATTATCACCTCCATCCTACCCACATTTGGTTTCAGCTTACACTCCCTCTTTCTCAAACCCTCAGCTTTGATTCTTCTTGGTTGTTATTTACATCCTATCCTTCCATGTATACATCATTTGCCTACTGCCAACACACACGTCTACAGTCAGCTTGCCCACTGGTCTGTAGAGAAAAGAATTCCTTTCTAATACCAGAGACCTAGAAGGGGAGCTGCAGATTTACATCTTTATTTCTGACATGCACCTTTACACAAATGCCGATGGAAGGAATACTAGGAAAATATTTAGGGTCCATTACTCTTCTCTGAAGAGACAGCTTTCAAAAAATGAAGCACAGCCAAAGGGCCAGTCATCCCAAAAACGGTTCCTAGTGGATGTGTGTTTTTACATGACTGATGTTTCTTTCAAGAAGTGCAAAGAAAGAAAGCCTGGTTAAGCCACCTGCTCCGGCAGAAGCAGAAAACAAAATGTGTGGAGAAACCTCATGACACGGTGTATTCCCAACAAACCTAATGCTGCTCACAAGCTGAAAACAAATTGACACATACATTTTTATGTAACTCAGCGGGATAAAGAAATTGTATTTCTTCAGGTTTTGTTGGAGGTGACACTTTCTTCTTTTCTTATCAAACACTACAAACTGTCACTCAAACTTCTGTTCCTCTGCTCCCCCTGCCTGTTCCAGTAGTAATCCTGCAGATGGCACTACGGACTAAGAAATTTCTTTCATATTTTTCTTGTCGGAGGTCTTTCACTCTGCATTCATTTCCTGTTCATTGAATTGGACCATAGAACTCATCTTTTAACCATCTTGATTACTTCAAATCAATAAAAATTACCCTGTCCTCCTGCTGCACCTTTCAGATCTCTTTGGAAATGTCCGGAAAAAAACTCCTTTATTCATCAAATATTAGGCATTTGTAAAAGATAGTATAAAATAATGGATGGATAACACCAGTAATTTAAGTAAAATAGCACATTTAGCAGAGGAAACAAAGCCTATTATCTACACATAAGATTGAATAACAAATAAATTCACAGAGCAGACAGAAATGTGACTTTAAACTTAGGCTGGTGTGTTATTGTTCCTTTGAGATACCCAGAAGAGGAATTCACTCAAATTTCATCTTTCATGCTTTCTATGGAGCTATTCCTATGAAATTTAAAATTCACTGTTCCCATAATCATCTGTGGCTTCATCATCTCACAGGATGCGGCAGACTCATCTGAATTGGAAAGATACTTTTCTTCTTGCTCAGTGCACCTTTTTTAGCTAGACAGATGGTACAGCAGTTTCAGAGCAGAAAGTTAAGTATCTGACAAACAGCTGGAAGATTTTAAGCATCCTACTTACCCTGTCTGGGAGGGCAGCCATTCTCATCTCAGCTTATCTGAGATTCTTCAGACAAGGTATTTAAAAAAGAGCATTGATGTGCATTTAGTTGCTGAGGCAAATTAAATTTCAGAAAACATATAGAGGTGACTGAGCGTGACCTCAGCTATCCTTAAAAAGAAAATAGATCTGTAATCTTATCTTTTTATGGCCAAGACAAAACCAGTTGTTAAAATATTCAAGGCATACTTGACACCTATTCACCTCACAATGCCAGACAGCCTGTGAAAGACAAACACATCCTTTCCTCTACTGATCTCTACATTAAGACAAAATTATCATGAAATAGAGAAGGATTGCTCCTGCCACATACCAACAGCTGAGCTCCCCTACTATCTCAATCCTGCAGTGAGGGGGGGGGGACAGAGAAAATCTAGACAGAAACCAGAGTTCATTATTTAGAAGTTCTCTTCCCTGGCTGTTTGCAGAGCTACATTGATAAACAAAACCAATGTGCACTAACAGTAACATCAAAGAAGGACAACTACAATATGCAAGGCCGTTCACCCATATTTCGGAATCAAGGAGAGAAACAGAGAACTCTTTAAGCTTTTTTCATTTTGGCTAAAAGAGAAACTAGCAGAGAGCTAGAGGAACCTCAGGTGGTGCTGCAGAGTTTAGAAGCTCAGCTGCTACTTCAGATGCCGGGACAAGAGTGTCCTTACAAACTGCCAACACGAAGAGGGAAGTAGTCACTTCTCCAGAACAAGGCAGCCTTGCTAAGGAACCTAAATATCATGCATTGAGATTGCACAATAAACCACCTCCATCAGTTAATTAGATCACCACAATAGAAAACAAACCCAAAATGAAGAAAACACCTGTTTTTTTCTTCTCCTGGATTAGGGAGTTACGGTAGTTCACAGAAAGGTCAGACCAATATCATACATAGCCAACGCACAGGAGGGACAGGCAAGAGCAGAGAAGAAAAGAGCATCATCTCTCCCTTCCAGCAGCAACGGCCACCAAACCAACTCAGCTGCTTGTGAAACCACAATCCAAGACCTCTCTGGCCAACTCTGCTTCTTGCACTCAACACAAAGTTGAGTTAAGCCTCAGTGTTAAAACTGGCTTAACACAACACTAAGCCTCTTGTTAAAACTACCCTACTGCATCACTTAAGAGCCAACCAAAACAAAAAGATCTCTTGCATGCTTTCTGAAATAATTAGGCAATATATCCAGAAAGATTAATAAATTAACAGTTAATAAAACTGTTTATCTACAAGTGTCTCCTGAATCATTAAAAAAACAAGCTCACAAGAGTATTAGTCATATTCTTGTAGATGCAAAGATTTTTTTTATTCTGCCTTAAATTTTTTCTTCCCCAAAGAGGCAATTAAAACTCAAACAAAAATAATACAGCAATAATAAATACATCTTGCGTATTAATCCTACACAGACCAAATGGTCTTGATACTAAACTGAGAAAAGAAAAAAAAAATTGGTTTATTTCTCAACTCCAGTATCTATATGGGTCATTGACACAGTGACAGACAGTGGTCTGACAAACATTTTCCATAACAATCCTCCAGTACAGCTTTCATTTGTTCATCACAAGAATCACATTTCTCTGTGTTTTTCTTGCTCTGTCCCATTTCTCCTCTTCGATAGTGCTCTTTTGAACCAGAAGATTGATAAGCAAGAATGTAATAACTAAGGCAAAACCAAAAAGGAATAAAACTTATCAGAGCCCACCATAACCAAAAACTTCCCTTGCCAAAGGAAAAGCTTTGTAAAAGTTTTAAGTGAAAGAATTGTTACAAGAGCCAATACAAGATTTCAGATGAAGTACTAAATCCCTCAGCAAATCATGGGTCTAAAATTGGAGTTGCTTCACTACAAAAGAGAAAGCTATTACAGTAAATATTTTTAAGTCCAAACCAACTAGGAAAGCATTTCCAATTCCTGCATAAAAGCATATATGCAACATGCTAATGCTTGGTCATTTGCATGCTCAGACACCACCAGTACTCCTGTATTTTTAATTAGTAAAGGTTCTTCTTCTATACAGTTCTTCTAGTGTATTACTCACACTCCTTTTGAATTCAAAAAAGTTACATTGCATTCCTTTATGTATCACGTGTTCTCTGAAGATTAGTATGAAAAACACTAAGTATTTCCAGCGTTACTTGACAGGTACATGCTGATGCTGAAGGAAGGCTGTCAGACTGTGTAAGCACAATTCAGACACGCACTGCAAGACAAATGAAGTTCACGAACTGCTGTCCATAACGGGAGCTGCTTGTCCACTGAACTACATCTTTCTGGTGTTTTCAATTTAAAGTTATGAAAAGAACAGATTTGGTTCTCAGCTTGCAAAAGCACTACACAGCCAAAAACCTCTTGAAACCACTGGAACACTCTGGATGCAAACTGGAATTGTTTCATGTATCTTTAACAACCTCACTGTGATGAGCCCTCAGCGTGCACACACTCCACCCTGACTCCTCTTCAATCCAACTTCTGTAACATACACTCTTCCTTTTACTTCTGAAATCCGTGGGTTTCTTAGCCTTCTGGACTCCTTCCTCCCTCATTAACTGTTTCTCTAATAATTTAGTGGTAACACTCCAATTCCCCACTTGCTAGGAGATCTGTCAGGAGACTACACCTTTGCTTGAAAAGCAACCTTGCCCCTGGCTTGCCACATTTCATCCAAACTGCCTGGTGTTCGTTTTGCCATTATCAAGCAATCAACTGAATCAACTTTTGCCAAAACTGAGCACCAAACTTCTTTCCCAGGGGACCTTAAGCTTCTTTTCTTATTCTGTGCAAAATATTTCAGCTGTTAATTGAATGCGGTATAATTAATAGCAAACTAAAAGAGATAACTGTCACTTAAAAAAAATCTAACACAAAAAACCAAACAAAAATAAAACCAAGCACCTTTTCAACACTTTCATCAGCAAACAGAAGTCTGCATCTAGTGCATTCAGACTATTTGCCTCAGGCAAGCAAGACCTCTGCATGGTATGTCATCATTATTTTGTGCTTTAAAAACCATCAGTGGGGCATGCATCCTTAAAATAGCATAGAATATTGTTACCTGGAGATTACCTTCTGCCTCGGTCTAAAAATGTGTTAGGACCACTCGGGCATGAAGCAAAAAAAAAAAAAAAAAAAATCAGGTTGGAAGCAACTTTCTTTACATATGAAATAAACAAATACTTTGGGTTTTTTTCAGTATCATAGGATGCCAATAAAAAGGATCCCATTTACTTAGCATTATGACTTTCAACATCTCTGTAAATAATGTTTTCACTATTTGACATCCCAAACTGCATTTATATTAATATCCTAGTTATATTGAATTTGTAACAGCCAAAACAATATTATATCATTTGTAGTGAAAAAAATTAAGCATTTTCCAAGTTAACTGCCAGTAGTGTTTGAGCAGAGGAATTCACAACAGCAGATAGTAAAAATCTTTTAAAAAATCACCAAAACATCACAACAAAACCGAAGTTTATCAGTTGTACGACATCATGGGCAAGTTCCAATCACATGCAATTACCTACATTTAAGTTTTTTATAAACTTTTCAGTTAATATTTCAGCTCTTGCACCCTGCTAAGCAGAGGTTCCAGGCTAGGACACTGATTTTTTTTTTGGCTCCCCAGGGGGATTTCCACAACACACGGACTGGGAAGGAGAATGTGGATGTGTTCTGATCTCAAGGTATCTGAGGCATTACACTCCTGCCAGGTTCTGAGCCCATACCCCTAACGGGGTGCTGTGTACATCAAGTTGCCACAATTTGCCCAGGAAAAAGACTTGCCAACAGCCATACAGACAGAATGAAGAACCCAGCCTGGGCCTCTTATGCGAGCAGCCAGCACTTGAACCACTGAACACTGGGAGAGCACACCAAGTTCAACAACTGAACTCATCTAACTTAGCATCCCACTTTCAAAAGATACAAAAAATGAAAATACATGATAAAATTTTAATTACAGGATAATTTTGCTCTCTCCCATTGGCCACAGGCATTGAAATATGGTATTCTGTAAGATTATTAGGAAACTAAAAATACTTGCATATTAAAAAAAGTATGAAGATAGGGATTTTAAAAGAGACTCTGTTAGTGATATCTCTCCCATAAGATACTGTAAGAATGTTCTCACAAAAAAGTCTTTGCTTAAGGCAATTTCTCCTCCCTCTTGTTATTTAACTAGACTCCAAAAAAATTCTTTCAAGTAATTAACACAATTAAAGGCACAATGATGAAAGCGAACTTGGAAAAAAAAAAAGATTAAAAAAAAAGGTTTAAGGGCTGAACTCTTTACCCTACTTTATTTTGTGAATGTATCTTTTACTGTAACTTAAGACACTACAAAATAAATTGCAGCTTGGCTACAATAGTCACACATGGGAAAACACAATTTAGGTTTGTTATTCCCTCTTTTTCATAAATCAGTCCTGGGCTCAGTTTAAACATATGCCAAATATGACCTAAATGTATCACATCTTCAACAAGTAATCATACACGAGAAGAGGAAAATAAGCATAGCTTCAATCCCTGCAGCCCACAAGCCAATGATTAGGTTACCTTCTTGTAATTGTATCTAGTTATATACATACATGAGAAATAGTTTAAGCAAAGGAAATACGTACTGAGATCAGGATATGAAATTAACACCAATAAACCTGGCTCTCATTTTTGTCTATTTTCTACAAAATTTCATATATGCAGTTATCAGTGCCTTGTTTGGTTTTACATTAAATTTCTGTGGCCTTCAACTTCAGAAAGCAATGTATTTCAATGGGTCCTACACTGGACACTGTACATTCCTACAGCAGACAGGAAAATATGTTTCTGGTGATATCTTCTAACTGTCCAAGCTGATTCCTGAAATGCTGGACACAAACCAGAAATCAAAAGCAAAATAGCAGACTTGTCCAATGGAGCAGCATACAACAGCCTATTAGAGAATTATGCAGCAAATATTATCCCTCTCCACTGCTAACATAGTGAAACCTCCTCAGGGAACAGCTTAACTCACCTGTAACTTAATTTAAAATTTAAAGATTTAAAGCCTAAAGTAATTAATTAAAATAATTTAGATCTCTTGTGAAAGAATAATTCATCATTCACAGGGGAGGGAAGAATTTTAAATTCTTCACATCAACAAAAGATGACTTTTTGAGGTAATCTAATGCAAAATTCAATTTTTAAATAAAATTACATCAGGTATGAAAACACAATAGGCTACCCACACCATAACAAGCCTGCAGGCTTCTGCCTTTTGTGTCTCAGTAGCAAAAATAAATAAATATTCAATGGTTTGTGAATTCATAAAAATCATAAAAGGGAAATTTAAAGCTAAAAGAGAGATAGCTCGCTCTTTCTTTAACTCTGTCTAGAGCTAGACTAGTGCTGAAAAGTTTATTTAGCACTCAAATGAGGAAAGGAGGTTCCATTCTTCATATGGAAGGTAAAAACATCTCCAAATTACTCATAATAAAGCTAAGACTAAACATACATAAAGTTTGAGCATCTCCTGTCTTTAACAATACACATTTGAAATTGTAAAACAGATAAAACTTGCACATCATCACTCCCTGAAGTGGGGGGGGG
>VZRV01008972.1:949050-978242 GCA_013398115.1 Falcunculus frontatus | reverse complement strand
GGGGGGGGGGGGGGGGGGTTGTCATTAAGGGTTTTTTTTAAACCATACAACTGCACCCTCTCAGATATTAGCAACACCATTCACAGGTTTCACATTTATGTTACACTGCATAGCATGGTAACAATAATTCTATGTAGATTCAAAGTACTATTTTGTCTTCAAACTTCTTCAACGTATTTTCTTGTTTTCCTAATGCTTACATTTATAAGAAGGGCTTATATTTGTTTGTCTCCAGATTGAACACATGGGGAACAAATCTTGAAAGCAAAGACACTACTTTATACAACATCAGAGACTTTTGCTTTTGAATGCCTTTGGAAAAAAAAGATTGAAAATTGTTTCATGGGGATTAGTGACAGTAGTTGGTAAGCATTTCAGTTATTCATGAGCTTAAACAGATTTTCTTCACTATGCTAGGACAATGGTTCTTCCTCTCAGTAACACTCACTGCTACGGTTCCTTGTCTACCACTCCACTTACTATAGCCAGCAAAAATCAGGACAAAGGCTTAAATGGCAGATTTCCTAAGGCAAACCAGTGTGTACATGCTTCCCAAACTGCTCAGTAAATAAGACTTGTTTACACAGAGCTCCATCACATGAGAACATGAAAACAGCTTTCAATATTTAATACCTACATGCACATCAAGGTAATCTGAAGCCGTGGTACCATCCAAGGACAATATATTAATCCAGACTTGATATTTCTAGGAAGCAAGTCACCTAGCAATTACAAGAGAAGGAAACAATTATAGCCATGAAGACATCTCAACTCCTAGTTGCAATGCATGTTTCCATCTTAGCAGCTACCTGAAGAAGTTTTTTTTCTAAATTAACTATTAGGAAGATGGTATATAGGAAAGAACACTAGGGACTGAGGATGAGACCTATTAAATTAGAAATCAAAGCCCTCAAATGAAAACATATTCAAAGGAGCTAACGGCAAGCACTAATCTCATAAAGCAGAACATCTGTGCAAGCAGAGCAAGACAGCCCATCCCATTTCTGGGTCCAGCTTTGAATGTGACACAGAGCTATGCTGCCAAGCACTTGGATTCACAGAGTTATGGACATACACTGTGATTGTGAGCTGCTTCCTTACAAAAGATCTCCACAGTCTCAGCTCTCCAGTAGAGAATAAGCCTGGCTCAGCCACAGTGAGCAGCTCCTCCAGGCTTGGATCACCATACACATACAAGAAGTGGAGGGATGCAGGTTGCACATACCCCCTTTGTGAATCTCATTGTTGCTCTGGGAAGCATCAGAACATCCTGCTGCAGGATGGCATCTGCCAACAATGCTATGTTTGCATTAATTAAAAAAAAAACCCAACCTCCTGAAGTTTCATTCATAATTTTCGGCTACTAAAATTTTATTGTTCCCCGATAAGCCCTGGAAAAAGACTCTGAGAGATTCAAGGGAACTCTTAAAGTCTTCGAAGTAGAAAAGCAATCAAGAAGGTGAATATTCGGTTGGTGGTTTATTTGAAAATAAATTCAAACCAGGAAAAAGTAACTCCAGCTCTCTCAAACTGTCACAGGAATGAGGATGACCAAAAAAAAAGTATAACCTCACACATCCCCTCAAACAAACACCGTGTGTTAGAACATAAACTCTAGCCCTGTTTCCCCACAAAAATCCACAGGCAGAAATGTAATCCCAAGTGATTCACAAACAAACAAATAAGGCCATGTTTCCGTTGCTATAACATAACACACAGTACTTTTTTTTCCCCTCTGATGTAATTTTTATAACGTTATTTTGGAATCTGACTATTTTAAAACTTGGTTGCTATGACACGTTATAGTCATTACATGGATTCATTTCCTACTTCCCAACTGGCAAGACTATTTGTTTCAGTTTTATGAAGTTATATTATGGACAAAAGACACATAAAATATACCATAAATTCTAATAGTAGAAACTCCTTTAATGCCTTCTATTCCTTGAATAACGTGAATTGGAAGGAAGGCTTCCCCCCACAATCACCCGAAAGGTCTCCATACTTCCAGCTTTCTCAAGTTTTCTGAGTTCTCATTTTTAATGAGAACATTATTACTTCTACTGAGAGACGACATCCAATTTCTTGCAGAGCCTGTCAATGACTCCCACACTATCTAAACTTACAAATAACCAGAAAGTGACAAGTTCTTCCAGTGGACAATAAAACATGGAATACAAATCCTCCCTGGTATTTCTGGTTTTAACAGCTGGGGATGAAGTACAGATGATGAATCGACCTCTGGGCCCATTAATACTTCAGCTTCACTTCCATGAGGCAACACAGGTTTGGGGAAGACTTGTTTTTCCTGTAGATTAATTTTTAATTACTGAAATATACCAGACAGATCACATTCAGAAGTCAACTTCTAAAAGAAAACCAAATATGAACTTCATAATGTAGCATCAACATCACCAAAATCCTTTAAATATATGCACACAGTATACTTTCATCTTCACAAACCACATTAAATAGAAAGCATTTGGGAATCAGAGACTGGAAGGTTACTGGAGTAAAAACTTTACCCCTGTAAAACAAGCGTGAACATAAGCTGCACTGATATATCAAAGGAACCTTTAGTTCCCAGCCTATGAAACTATAGGAATTTCCATAATAGAAAAACACAGTGGCTCTGTCATATTCACTCTCAAAGTTCAACACTAATTTAACAGGAAAACAAGAGATTTTTAGGAAAAAAAATACCCACTAACAAACGTATGCTAGCACGGTCATTTTTCAAATGTGCAAAAGAGGTGATTTTTCCACTTGTGTCTTTGCTTGTGTATTTGGCCTAACAATTTTCATTTAGCTCTTAACAAGTTGAACTTTCTGTTAAGCCTGATTAAAAGCAGTCTTACGAAATCAGCTAGTTATGGTGCTTCTGCTACCGGCTAATCATTCAGATAACAACCAACCACAAAGAGTGTTGGCACGGACTATTTACCCTCAAACTGCCTTAACCAGGACTATGCATTCGCAAGATGGGTCTACACAAGCACAGCCTGCTACAAACCCAGTCCTACTTTATGACTGAAATACAGAATCTTTCTTTTTGGTTTTTTTTTAAGGTGCAATAGGTAAGTTATTTCAAGAAGCAATGACAACATATAGATATATCAATCCTTTGATTATGATTGTTTCATGGAGTGTGCTGAACAGGCAGTTAACAGAAAGGATGGCTGTCATACCATTAACTTTGCACCTTGAGTGGGATGATCTAGAAAAGAAATAATTGGAGCTGTTAGGGAGAATGATTTTTTTCTTTAAAGAGCTCGGATTCTATAAAATAAATTAATTAATTGTGCATATTTAGTGGCAGCTATCAAGTCAATCAATTCACGCTTATAGGATCATTCAACCAACCAATAATCAAAAATAATTTCCACTTGATCTTGAAGACAGCTCCTTCTAAAGGCAGTACTTTTGGAAACAAATTGGGGATGAAGGCTAAAGGGTTTGCTTGTTCATATTTTAAACTAGAAAAATAAACCTGAATCAGGGGTGCCAACGTGTATGAATTCCTTCCCTAGCTGGGAAAAAGGAGGGGAACAAAACAAATTACATGTAACAAAGTATAAACTTTCATTTTATTAAGAAACAGAGGGTTACCTTTAGCACTTTCTTTGTTTTTCCCCAAAATGGAAGAGCTGCCATAGAATAGAACCAACTAGTGTTATTTTGAAGGAAGGAATTGGGGGAATGAGAAAGGAAATGGGAACAACCATCACTTGTAATTTACATGGAAAAGAAATGAGAAAGATGAATGCAAAAGCTGGATCTCCTGATGTTTCTTTAGGAATAGCTGAGGGTTGAAGAAAAGCTCACTACGGCTCACCTGAAGAGCCACCAGCAGGCTGAAAAGGTCCTAGAGTTTCTCAGTTAAATAAAGTATTGAGGCAAATTTCTAAGCTTTATCTATCATTATAAGTAAAATTTAGGTAGTCCACAGCATGTGTTTGATAAAAGCTCACATATATAATGAGTCTCAACAGTTTTCCTATATGATCAGTTTTTCTTTCCTTAAATGAAATTCTTTCACAAAGCAACAGAGAAGAAAAAAAAAAATCAAGCGAAAGGGATTGTCAATGTCAGACAACTGGCAGGGACAATTCAAGGACAGCAAAGTAGCTGCTACAGATTTTAAACTTATTTTTTGTAATAGATCCGATTTTTAAATTCATAGTCTTCCTTTATAGTCTGTCAGGTTTGTCTCTAGCAGAAGTTCCTTCAGGGCAAGCGCTGCAGACAGTCCACCTACCCTGAGGGAAACTAAGGGACACACAGATGTGGGGTAAAGGAAAGATATTAATAATTTAAGCAGTGGTCTGCCACTCCTAGGACAAAGCAATAGTCTAAGTATGGAAACATCTAACTTCTGAGCTTACATTTGTCCTCCCTGAACTTGTATTTTCCTTGACAGATTTACAAAGTGCTGCAGAGGATACAGTGGCACCCATGGTTTTCGGAGGAGCTCTGAAAATGTTCATGGTTAATGATATCTCCTGACACTGCCAGGACCTCCAAAGCAAGGAGAGAATCAACTCAGAGGCAGCATCAACAAAAAAGGCAGCACAGCAGGGAAGAACACTGTTTGAAAGCTACAAAATACAGACCTCAGAAAGAGAAAAAGCCCTGGGTAAAGTACTTTTTCCCTCATTCCTGTAAGGTAAAGGGGTTAACTTAACATTGCCAAATAGAAGATTCACAGAGTGAAAACCACTTCCAGTAACCCAAATATTAATTTTGATTACTCTTTGACATTGGTTCTCATTTTCATTTTATAGAAAGGCATATTTGGCAACTCTCTTCAGTGTGACAGAAGGAATTATTTTGAAACTATTTCCACTTATTCAGTACTCTTTTCCTGCGTTGAGCAAACATTGACCTAACAGTCATTCACTAGTACATTAAACTTGGTATTTAATATTCACATGCATTATAAATCAATTGTACTTGAAGGCAGGAAAGAACAGATGTGAACTTTAAAAATTACCTTTAGGCTACAGCATGCCCAAAGTAAAGCAAAGTTTTCTCTAGGTGTGGCATACTACATCCTTTCAAGGCTAACTGGCACTTGGATCTGGGCATTATACATTCAGTTTCTTTGTCACATGCTTGAGAACCCAAGCTTAAGAACTCCTACAGTCTTTCATTTAATCAGACCAAGTTGTACTTGAGATTCTGCTGAAACATTCAGACTCCCTATACAAAATACCAGAAATTATCAATATCATGACAGCATGTTAGTTTTCACTGTAAATAATTCCATCAGAAAATCCCAAACAGAATCACCACCTACCGAGTACACTTTGTTTACAAAGACCATCCTACATGCTGAAATAATACATTCTCCCTAAGCACAGAAACCTGGATTCAACACAGATATTTAAATGAGAATCACTGCAAAAAAACAATTATTCAAGTGCAAGAGAATTTAATTTGCAGCCTAGCTTTTGCACATTCATACTGCAGATTTCCTACTCAATCCTACTTTGCTTACGGTGGCAAAATATTCAGCAAAACTAAGTGTTGTAACATACAATTAAACATCCTTTACATAAATTTCTCCACACAAATACTATGAATTAACGACAAGAAAAGAACTCAGCACCACTACAGCTGAAAACCCATGATCCTAACAATGGCTACCTTAACTTCTTGAGCTAGGATTTATTAATACAATAGGGGTGTGTGTGAATAGATAGATAGATAGATAGATAGATAGATAGATCGATAGATAGATAGCCAGCCACACAGACACACAACTGGCTAATACGTTTTACCTTCCAGAATCAGATTATCACTGCCAAACCCAACCAAGTGTAATGCTTAAAAGAACTAAAAAAAGAAAGTTAAGATCCCTTAAACATGAACTGTGAACCTGAAGCCCAAGTGTACAAATATTGATGCAACTCTCATCTACTGACAGCTCTTCAAAAGAGCAGCAATAACTGAAGGATAAGAGCATTTAAGTATATGAGTGTAATATTTATTGTTGGTGGAGAAAACTAATAAAAAACATACACTAGTGAAAGGTATTCAGGATGAGAAATGAAACAACATTTGGAAGAGAGAATAAACAGCACATATCTATGCATCCCAATCTACCTGATTACGGCATAACAGAAGAGTGTGACCTACAAAAATGGATTCTCTCTTCCTCTTAACTCTATAAGACAATATCAAGTGGTGGCTGACTGAGAACCACACTGA
This sequence comes from Falcunculus frontatus, assembly GCA_013398115.1. Lineage (NCBI taxonomy): Eukaryota > Metazoa > Chordata > Aves > Passeriformes > Falcunculus > Falcunculus frontatus. Next base: position 972,029 of record VZRV01008972.1, on the reverse strand, counting down.
AGGCCACAGGAACAAGGAGTAATATGGAAGAAATCAGAAGGAAATTTCAGTCCATATATGAACATGCAATGGTTTAATTTCTTTCAAGTCTTTTTACCTTCCAAAGTTAACTTTACCACACTAGCTCTCTGTGAGTTCATTCAGCCAAAATACACAATAAACTGGTTTTGGTGTCTAAGAAAGGTTTACTTGATGGTGAGTATGGTAACAGAAAACCCTAGGGAGAACCAACATTTCTAAGTTACGTTAACATGATGAAGGTTTTTCAAGTCTATCACAACTGACTGGGAGATATTCACCAAACCTAACCTAGCTAGGAGGGGCCAGCATTCCTGAAAGACAAACATTTCTCGATGGGGCACGGCAAACCAAGAATTTAACTCTGGTGCTTCAATCAACTGGAGCTCTCCTGAAAACACCTCTGTTTCCATCAGCTATACACAACACTTTGGGAAATAGTCTTCCTGCACAAAGCCAGACTTCCTGTAACCACTGGTATATTTTGCAAGTAGTATCAAACGTATCAAGGAGGTTAAATATTTCTGCATTTCTAAAACCACTGCTTACACTTTCTGCAGAAGTGCTCTGAATGCCAGCTGTGGCAGCCAGTGCTTCCAGGAAGTCAAACAGATTTCTGCAGTGAACACAGGAAACGACACTGCTGCCATATCATAGCTGACTTCACAGGCATTCTGACCACAATTATAAAAATCACATCTCTCTACTGCAAAAATACTTTTTTACAAAGTGTTATAGCAAGCTGAAAATAGAATAAAATTTAGTGAAAGCAAATGTGTTCTAACTTCTAATCTGGCAATTGCAGGAGAAGGACTTTATGACCCCATGCCCGTTACAGATTAAGCATCCTGGTAAAACTCAAAAGATTGTAGTGGAAGCTCAAAGTTGGCCAGACCTTCTGCTTATCACTTTGAGTGTCCAGCTGCCTGCTGTTTTCAGACAAAGGTATCTCATTAGCCACTGTCAAGTAAATAGATGCTATCATTTTTCTGGCTCAGAAAATAAAAATTAATTAACATTTGAAACAAGTTGCTAAAAAGCTACTCACAGTCACTCACAGCACCTTCAATTATAAAAAAAGGACAATTTTAAGGCCACCATTCTGTTAAGACAAAATATAAATTGGCAATAACAATTTCATCAACAACAGGCTGGAACAAATGCCTAGGTCTGCGCTGAAATCGGTCACCTGCATAGGAAGGCAGATGCACACCACACCTGGAGTTACAAGATGTGTTACCGAACTAACCTATCTCAAGCTGATAAAGAAACAGAACTATCAGGAAGCCACTGTTATCAGACATTTTCAACAAAAAGCATATCATCTTGAACGTGCTCTGGATCACATTTTTGGGCCTTAAAATGTCTAGAGATCTACACCAAGAAGGCTGCAACAGAACAAAACCTAGTCTAGCCAGTCTTTTTATTTCTATAATAATCCAGGAAAACTGTAACCATGTCTACTTAAGCATTTATCACCAACAAACAATTCTGACAGAACTAAAATATAATCATTCCTCCCGCAGGCTAATGAGAGAATGGCTGGAGCTAAATGGTACCCCATAATAATTTTACGTGTATGAAGTGTTCCATTTCATTTAGTGATATTATAAAAGTGATGCATTGGCCATAACATTTACTGTTTACAATCTGTAGCAAGCTATACCCTTCTCAAGGGAGATTAAGTAATCAAGAAAATGTTATTCACACTACGTATTTGAGAAAAATAGATCACTGTGCCAATTACAGACTCCTTCCTATACTAAGGATGTATGCTAGCCTAGAAAGGAGAGGGAAAGAGAAAAGATAGGAGATTTGTTTCCTTCTCAAGTGAAAAGGAGGTCATACAATCATGCACTGAAAAAAGTTTTGCTTTAGTCCAGCAAAGTCTGAAGAGAAAAAAACCAAGAAATGCTAGCTTTGAGTAGCTGCTGAAGACACTTCATTATAGCAAATCTTAAAGCTCTGAAAAACCACACAGTGACTCACAGGACTACAAACAGAAGGATCCAGAAGTAGTCAGATTGCAATTTTGTTTCCAGAGTATCCATCAGAGGCAAATTTTAATTTTAATGATAGCATTTCTTCAAAGTATTCCGTGTTAATATTGCTTATACACCATTTTCCACTGAAAGATCACAGTGATCGATACAGTCTGCAATGAATGAAGTGTAACATCTCCAGAAAACAGATGCTACATTATTCATTTCATAGATAAGTAAATGCAAGTATGAAAAATTAAGTGACTTGCTCTAGTCAGAGAGCCAAAAGCACAGCTGTGAATCTAATCCAGATACCCCAGCTTCCAATGATCCATTAACCACTAGACATTAGCCTCTCTAAAACGAAATGTAACCTTTTCCTCACATTTTACCCTCCTTCTAACAAGTCTGGCAAAGCTAGTACAGGGGCTGTTCACGTCACGCGGCTGACTTTTAAGAAACCAAAACCTTATAAATAAAACAAAAATTAATAAAATATAAATTCAACTTCACCGCACGGATGACAGAACACCCAAATCCATCACTGTAGGGCTCAGTTACTCGTCTCTCCCCTCCCAAGAGGAGGGTCAGCAATAGCACTCAGATTTAAAGCTGTTGGCCAGGCACAAGCTTGGTAGAAGGTATCAGGGTCACACATCATCCCAGAAGAACGAACACCTGCTGCAGTCTTGATTCACAGCAGGCACTTACACCCAGGAGCTGCCAGTGCTGCATCCAAACAAGAGGAAGAAATGGATGGGATCATCAGAGAAACGTATACTGGCCCAACAGCTGTTTCTCCACATGTCCTGTCTCACATGTACAGATACCTTTCAGCTGCCTTCTTCAGGGCTCTCAGCACAGGCACTGCATTGCAACAGCCTAGTGAGCCAAAGCTTGGCAAAATGTTAAAAACACTCATCAACACTACGGTTACACTGAAGGCTTTCAGTGTGCTGGCAGTTATGCCCTATGTTGTCTCAGCTCAGAACCTATTCCATGCAGATAAGCACTGGTACAGAGCCCTCTGCTTTAAGAAACCCCTAATGGTCTCAGGAAGACTCCAAAAGCTGGCAAAGCCTTTAGGCAGGAAGGGAGGGTAGACGCAAAACCACTGATGAAAAAATGCCACCAGTCAAAGAAACTTAAAGAAAATCGTTTAGACCTGACAGCAAGCAATCAATTTGATTGTCACCACTTATAACCTCAAAAATAAATGAGTAGAAACTTGAGAAACAGCACATGCAACTAATCAATTTTACAGCACATATTTTTCACTTGTTTCCACAAACACAAAAATCTCCTTTTATGTTGGAGTACTTCTCAGATATATATAGCATTTACTCACTCAGAGTCTCAAAGACTGGAGTTGCAGATCAGTCACTTAAGTATTTTTTTTTAAATCACCAAATTAAATATTTTAGATACCTATGCTTTAAAACATTTGTCTGAACACACAACAGGAAACCTTTGTTACTTTTTAAGACTGAGTAATGAGACAGATTTCAAAGAATTCAAAAAAATCCTAGTATCGAAAAATCACGACCTGTTTCCTAAATTGCTATGGTAAGTCAGGGCATAGATCTCAGACTCAAAGCTAAAATCACTCACATTCACATTGAAACATACAACACTTAAATTTCAGAAATAAATTATCAAGATTATTGAGAAAGAACAAGGTCAAATTTCACCTTATTGCAAAATCACACCATAAAACAAGGTGAGTGAGGTACAATTTGTGCATTACTATGGGTGTACTAAAACTTGCCCGCAGGATATTAACTCCTTCTATAATACAAAGGTCAAGGCCATCGGAAATCCATCTGCAACAAAGCCCTTGGAAATACCAGTGAAACCAAATAAGAAGATCCAAAGTAAGGGCACAGGGTTTCCATTTTATGTGAGTAAATACTTTTTCTTTCCAGCACAACACATCGGGTTAGTAGTGTACTCTGAAACATATATGAATTTTAAAAATGAATGTATTGAATCCTGCTGAGCCTGAGCATGACTGTATTCCTAGTGGTATTCCACAAGCCACAGGCTTACAGAATTAAGCCTGAAGCAGCCCACTTAAAATAATAAAAAACCCCAACAAATCCTTACATCACAGCTCCACCACAAAATTTCCAACCATGCCCCAAAATACTGCATTTAAATTTAATTCACAAACAAACCAGCAACTACCACATATTGAACAGGCACTCTAAAGTTCCACTTTAGCACTGCAGGTCTCTGTGACACTTCTGTGTCTGCAGTGCAAACTTAAAAGCCCAAATACCCTGTGCTTCACTCCTCCTATTCCCTCCATTCCACCAACTGATGTTACAAAGGGCATTTTCTTCTCGTCCCTCCTCTTTATCATAATATCACAACCTCAACCTTCATTTATAAAAAGTTCAACAAAATCCCCTCCACCACCAATTTTGAAAGTCAGGTATTTTCCATTGTGATTAACAATTTCATTTGTTTCTTCCAGAAAAACCTACTCAAGGCCAACGTCTAAGTCTTCCCTTCCTGAAAATCACGTTTCTTTAAAAAAGCTGTTTGTTCCCTGTACTCATTTTGTTTACTCAAGACAACCAGAATTAGAGACAGAGAGCTTGAAAAACAAATCTTGTTTTTATAGCAGTACAACACAACTGTGGACTTGCCAAGGACCACTACAGAGCTACAATTTCCGTTCCTTAAAAGAAAAGCAGAACATCTGCTTTAAACAAATGCTCATTTTTGATTTAACACCTGTTAAAAAATACTGCGCATACTAAACTTGGATTCTGTTAATGTTGCTATAGGTGCAGTTACAGCAAACACAGTTCTGTCAAACAAAACCCACCAAAAACCCCAAAACCAAACAAAAAACACAACCAAGACACTCAAATCCACAACCAAAAGTCCTTGGAAAATTGCACTTTTTTCCCCCCTTCATTTTGGTAAGTGTCTGGAGTTTTTTATACAATAAAAAACCCACTGCCAATCAGTTCTTGTTTTACAGTCAAAGAAAACCATGTTCAACAAATCCCAATTCCTGCTTATTGGCAGGAATGCAAGACTTCCATTAGTTTGCCTTAAAAATGAAAGAGTGGATAAACAGCTTAGCAACCCTAAAATTCTCAACAATACACAAAAACTCGCAGCTCCCAGCTGGATATTCCAAAACGCTTGGTAACAAAATACACGGTTCAGAGCAGTGTCATTTTGAGCTTTTAAGCTGAGTAGTCTCCCCGCTTTTCCCCTTGTTTTCCTTGCAATACAGTTCTTAATATTAAAAGAATACGTAACTGTTAGCGAGGCAGCCGAACTTTTCAGGGGATTTTCTTTCCCACACCGCACGGGGAAGCGCCGCACGTGGCGTCACAACGAAGCAACTTCCGAATGGAGAACCGCAGGGAAAACCTGTTGCGGCAAGGAAACGGGGATCCCGGAGCGGAGGCGAAACCTCCCGCCCCCGGGGCAGCCTTTCCCTGGGGACACTCCACTCGCGGCACGGCCGCGCAGCGATGCCGACCACGGACGAAGCCCACAGCTTCCCAAGAGCTCTGCCAAGGCTCCCGAGGGCTGCCGGCGGCCCCAGCCCCGCCGTGCCCCCCCAGTTCCCACCGGCGCTTACCGGGCTGTGTCGAGCAGCGGGTGCTTGGTGCCCACCAGCTTGCGGACCTGCATGGCGATGTTGCTGAGCTCGTCGCTCAGCAGGCACCGCAGGCTCATGAAGGACGTCGGATACCCCACGATCTTCTCGGCCTCCGACACCACCTGGCTCCAGGGCGGGCCGCCCGAGGACAGGCACCGGAGCCCGCCGGTGCCGCGGACCCCGCGCCGCAGCAGGGCGCCCCACATGCCGTCTCCCCGGGGACGCTCCGCTCTCCCGCTACGAGCCCCGGTGGGGCTCTACACGCCGAGCGGTCGCGTACGAATCCCGCTGCCGGAGGAGCGCCCCAGGTGTGCCCCGGCCGCCTCTGCCCGTGCCCCGCGTCCTCCCCGGCGGCGGCGGCCGGAGCGGGCTCATTGTGCCCTGGGGGCGGCCATTTTGGACGTCGCAAAACACGCCGGGCCGTAAAGCGAGGGCGGCGGGTGGGGGCTGGAGTCGGGCGCTCTGAGGCGGAGAGCTCCCGCTCCCCTTCGCCCTCAGACAGCGCGGGGGTAACGGGGCGCCGCTTCTCTTCCCCACTCCTATCTCGCTTCTCCGTACCTGCCGCCTCACAGAGCCATGGCGGAGGGTCCCGCTGGAGGGGGAGCGCTCCCCGCGCCTTGCCCAGGCTGCTGGCTGGCTGCGGGTGCCCCACAGAGCGGGATGTGCTCTGCCTGCACCCAGGGGTGCGTACAGGGACCCGTGGGGAAGAGAGGTCAGGGTCCCACCTAAAGTGTTCGGCCTGTAGTCTTTAGCTACACTGTCACGATTTCTATGAAATTTTTTCGCTATTGGAATAGGTTGCCCAGGGAGGTGGTGGAATACCAGCCGTGGACGTGTTTAGGAGGCACCTGGATCTGGCGCTGGGTGATGTGGTTTAGGGGTGACAGTGCTGGTCTGATGCTTGGACTGACAGCTGATGTTCTGACCTTGACGGTCTTTTCCAACCTTGATGAGCCTATATTTCTATAATAGCAGTTTCTATAATGGCAGGATATTCTTTTTTGCCTCTTTCCGGAGTTGTCCGGGGCATGGCATCAACAGCCCTTATTTACTGCATGCTCTGCTTTGCATTGTAGCTTTGTTCTGTGGTGCTCTGCTGTGAGCCAGCTGAGGGGGTTATGAACAGCCTCCTTGTGAGCTGAGCAGGTACTTACAACCAGTGAACATCAAAAGAGAGAGCTAATTTGGAGTGCCCAAGTGAAGACTTCTGGGTCCCGCAATTCTACAGTGTGGTCTGCTGTATATCATGCAGTCTTTTCTTAATTCTGAGCACAGCATTCACAGTCTCTTTGCAGGTACCTGCCCCCAAAACTTTTGTGAATTCAGAGTATGGATTTTCTGTATCCCAGAGGAGGAAAATTCACAGCTCATCTTCAGAAACTGGATTTAAGTGAATTCCTCAAACCCACAGATAATTCAACAAGAATATGATCTGTTCTGTCTTTATAGTCACTGACATCTGTTCCTTCTATAATTTCAAGGTTTTGTTGCAACAAAGTAGGCAAAGTTCTGAGGAGAAAACTGTCCTATTGACTACATTCATGTTGAAAATGAGGGTGTTACAGTTCTTATTTTTGGAAATACAAGATACAGGTCACTTTATTTTGTTTGCATTATTCCACATGATTTAAAGAGAGTTACGCTGAAGGATACTGTAAAAGAAGATGCAAATACAAAACAATTCCATCACAGAGAAAGATATCCAGGAAAGCACAATGTAACTCTTGGAGGTGCAAGGGAGAAGGTGCTAAAAAGGAGCACCCTTTATATGTTTTTCAATAGCAATGACAAGATGTTTATTGTTCTGACACCTGAGATGACTCCAAAACTGTAAAAGGTACTGTCCTAAGGAAGGGCTTTGACTGTGGAGTCAACAACAACTGGACATGCCTGTGGTGTCTCATAAGTGGCCTCTCCCAACGGAGAGGGAAAAAACTAGAATAGAGAAAACCTGTGAGAATGGAAAGGTGACTTAAGAGTTAAGTTTCTGGCATCAAATCCTTGCTTTCTGTGCTGCCTGTCTCCGAGGGAATAAAGCTTTGCTTTGAAGGAGCTGCCACTGAGGCAGTTTAGTTAGCTGGTGTCACAGAACAAACTGTTGCTAAATAGGGGGTTTCAGCTCATAAGCATAGTTTAGAATTGACAGAATGCAGTGGCATGTTTCTGTGCAGAAAGCCTAAGTTAATGAAAATTGCCAGAGGGATGCACTTAAGAGGAGCTACCAAATCACCTCATCCTCTAATGGTGACAAGTTCCTTGATTCATTTCCTGAGCCATATCTATTCTTGCACTTAATGTGGTTACTGTTCTGTGAAAAACTTAACATGATTATACAATTAAAGTCTGCTTAAAATAATACGTATAAACTGAGGAGAATTAGGGTTCTATGGGCAGTAAACCTACCATCTCCTAATGTGTGAGACTTTAAATTTTTAAAATTGCTGTTCTTTGTTTTACATTCTAAAAAGCTAAATGCCTCTTCACTCCTTATGTAAAATTCCTCTAAGTCCGAATGGTTTAGAACTAGGGCAAGACCCTTGATATCCACAACACTGCACACTGTCTCTGGGGCTTCCTCAGGATTCACCAGCAGTAGGCTGATGTTCTTTAAAAGCAGCAATTTCTGGACAAATAAAGCAAGCATTTTTCCAGCTTTTTTATTACTATTTCTTGACCACAGAAACTCTTTGAGAAGATTGCACTGTAATACCTAAGGACTTTCTGTTTCTCACTCTCACCCCAATGCCTTCATCCCTTTCCCTTCTCTTACTAGCCTAAGAGTCTTACTTCAGTAGTTCATTTTTGACTCCTGGTCTAAGTTCATAGTTTCTTTCTCCCAGTCTCCTCACTTCTTTCCTTCAGTCCCACACACCATCCCTACAGGCTACTGTTCTTTCAATCTTGTCGCAGCCTTCTCATTTCACCCTCCAATCACCCTCTTGGCTGCATAGCCTGCATCCTATTCATGGGCTCTTCTTTTCATACATGCTTTTGGGTGGGACCCACCAAATCCTTGGCAAATCCTTTACCAAATTTCAGGTTTAGAGCGTGGAGAGTTTCTCAGTCATGCAACCCAATGATATTTTTTAACAAAAGGAGAATGTATTTTTTTGCTAACCTCATTTTTCAAACTGAGTGAACTATTTTAAAAATCAGCTTCAGGCCAACACACCAATCACAGGAAAAAAATCATTACAAATTAGCAAATATTTGACAGTTATAGGCATCAAATGCTATGGTTCTATAATAGGCAATGATGGACCAACTTACCCACCGGCATTGCTGTTTGGACTGCCTGTTTCTGAAACAGAGCCTCTCAGTTTTCCTCTCAGAAAAACCCATCAGAAGCAAAAGTATGATGTACTTATCATATTATAAGCTGTGGACAAAACCTCATGCTTTTTGGTTTTTTTCTTTGCTCATTTCCCTGCAGGATTGGAGAGAAAAACCCACACTATTTCAAGAGCTTCAGTGACTGTACAATAGACACGTTTATTTCTTTAGAGTCTTAAGCAGAGAAGAAAACTGAAACTCTTTTTTTTTTTTNTTTTTTTTTTTTTTTTTTTTTTTCTGTATCAATTGACGTTTTTAAGCCTCCCCAGGAGGAGAAAGAAGCCACTGGAGGGGGCCAATATCAAAGTTGAAGAACAAAGATGACAGGTCAAGAGACACTTCTGTTTACATCAGCATGCTCTGGACCAATGTACCAGAGAATACATCAAAGCCACTACTGATGCCAACTCTGGATATCTTTTCTAGCACATGAAACGTGGAAATATTTTCCTGACCACCATCTAAAGTAAAACAATTGCAAAGCACTCTTGTTTGTTTGGGAACATTTGAACTCTCAATTTTTTGTAGTTACCCTGGCCTTATCCAAAATAGATGATGTCTATAGGAGAATGAGACTCACAATGTTAATATATTGTAGTAACTATAACCTGTCTACATAACCAAATCTTCTAGGTGTTGCTTAATTTTTTAATAGGTTAAATCCCAGGTGCACTCTAAGACTGTTTAGAAAAATAAAAGTGAATAGAAATATGTCTGTTCCTTCAAAAGCACCCACGTAGTTGTTGTTCCCACACACCCCTATTCCCCCCTTTCCCTCCTCCCAAGAATTGATTTACTCCATGGCATCCTGGGAAAGCAGACAGTTATGATCATTTCCATTTTGGAAGTCAGGAGGTTTAACAGGGAGGTTGTGTGATTTGTCCAAGGCTTTGCAAAAGCCCTAAGGCAAACTGAGAAAAGAATCCACTTCTCTTGACCTTGTTGTCTGTATCTTGTCTACAAGGCTGCTTGTCTTCCTAGCAGCTGACAGAACTACTGACAAGGGCGAGGGCCGTATTGATCCTATAGTTAGACACTGAAAAAACACCATCATTTAGCATCGGTTGGTTTCAGTAAGAGTCACGTCCCTTGGACAGAATTTGACACTTACAGGTATTAACTTTTAAGCCTAATTATACCTACTGAGATACCAATATCAGAACTTGATGTGCTGCTGGTTAATGAATGACAACAAATGAATAAGTTTTTTTCCAAAACAAATAAATATAGCTGTGACCCATGGGGATCCTTTGACAGAGAAGGTGTATGTTATACTCTTTTCACTCTGCACACCAGACTCAGGGATACAGTACCTCATCAGGGATACAATAGTTCATCAGAGCATAGCACAGATGAGAAGCCATACCTCCTGCTGGGTCTCAGCAGCACCACACAGGCAGTGGGACAAACCCCTCCTGTGCCACATGCCCTCAGAACGCAGCTCCCTCCTCACTGGCTCATCAGTCAGCACTGCAAAAGAAAGCAAAATCAATTGAAATCCCTCCATTTCAGCAAGCTGAGTATGAACAGGAGTAAACGAGTGTGGAGCTGATAATGTGCCTCGTTCGTAGAGTCACCGTTCACCTCCCCACCCAATTTCCATTGTAAGAGCCTCTCAGGCCATCTCCTCTGATGGGCAGTGCTCCACTCAGGGGAATTTGGACAGAGACTTGGAACAGCAATGTTTTGGAGTCGAGTAATCTACAGAAGAAGGAGGAGGAAGATAAGCACATTGTTAGTTTCTGGTCATACACAATCAAAGCAGACAAAACATCCATCATCCTGTATGATATTAGTCTTTAAATATTCAGCTTTATCAGTTCCCCCATTCCTAATCCATCATTAACCACTCCATGAAGTCTCAGCTGATTAGCTCCACCTCTGCAGCTCGGCAAACCATTAGCTATTTATTATTTGTATTAAATTGAACATTAGTAGCAGTAGAAAACTCCAACCAAACACATTTCAAAACCAGAACAAAGGAGGTGGTCCCCTGCCTAAGGATTTCGTGGTTTGGACAGGAGTGAAATGCAGCAAAGAGGAAATGACAGCTATGCTGAACAAAAGCTTACCCTTGTACCCTCTATTAAATTCCCCACCCCACTAATTTCTAGATTTTCTATCGATTTTTTTCCAGTGAGTTCCATCTTAGTATCCCTTAAAATCAGAGAAGATGATGTGATTTGGAAGGGTCCTGCAGAAATAAAAAAGAGGGATGTTTATGTTAGGTGAAAAATGGTTTGAAAAACTCTATCTAGATCATGAAACAGTTATCAGGTAATGATAAAAACCAGGGATTAAAGTCATAGTACATCCAGGAAACCGGCAAACATACACAACCCACACATTTTATGTGGATTTAAATAAATAAATGGAAACATTTCTCAGTTAAAATGCTTACTTTGCGGGGACTAAATATACGTAATTTATGAAGTGTTATTTTTATTTTGCTGCTTGCTATTCACATGCATAATCAAAACATAGATACAACTCTAAACACTTTTTATGCTGGTAATCCTGGGTTTGGGCACTTTTTTCTGTCCTTCTCTTTTTGTTACTTAGACTGGAAGCTAAGGCTGGCTGCACATTTCCTCTGAAGTAAACTTTGCAGAAGTCACTGGTGTCTTTGTTACCTCCACCTGGGTTTCTGTACCTTTCTATTTATGAGTCCCCTTTGAAACACGCCTGAAAGATCCAGTTCCCAGGAAAGCCACTACCCACTTCCTGAGCAGTGCTGCACAGCACGAGCACTCCACACCAGAGACTCAGCACTGGCTTGCTGTTTACTGATCAACCTTAAAGCCCAGAGCTCTGGAAGAAACAGTTTTCTAAGGGACTTCTCTACCTCTGTGCCCACTCACTGCCTCGTTACCAGGTGGAGAGTAATGCCAGTCTGGGAACATCACATGGAATTGAACATGGATGATGAAGAAAATGTTTTCTCAATTTGAGTTGGAAAACTCAAGTTAAAACCATTTGAATCCATCCTTGTAATTCTGTGTCTGAACAAAATAATGTATTTTAAGTGGCACTAACTAAATGGCTTTGGGGAAATTAAAAAGGTATCCATCTATAATATACCGTGCTATCTGTACACTTTACCCCGGTCTAGGTAAACACTTCTGTTAAAAATAGGTATTTTCCAGTACTATTCCCTCTGCTTTTGAATTTATCCTGATGTCTGTCTATTGGAGACAAAGAGTGATGACTCTCAGGGTACAAGGGGCGATGCATTTATATTTACCTAGCACTCGACTCACTTGCATCTGTTCTCCTTTTAATCCCTGTAATTAAAATGCCTGCCTGCCTCTTCAGTACGTGCTCTAAAATGGTTCATATTTGGGCATCACAGCAGTCATAGTTATTGCTGCAGGAGGTCAAGAGGAAGAATAATTGACTTAGGCCGGCACAGTTAAGCAAGCTATAGAAGGGAAAACATAAGCTACTAATGCAAAATAGAGTATGAGAGCATTGAGTCAGATGAACATTTAAAGAAGTACACCCTGTCTCCCATAAGAGACAAAATGAGATGATTAAGGCAATAGAATGAGAAATGACTCAAGTACGGAGAAGTATGTCCTGTGGTATGTCCACCCAGCTCCCACTTAACTGCACTTTGGAGACTTCTTGAGCCAGATGCTCTGTCAAGTCTATCATGTTTAATAAATGAAAATGGAGCTATTCCTCAGCTCTTCCAAGTCTGGCTCTTCCAAGCTCTTCTTTGAAGCTGTTTAGACCTTTTCCCTTCCAAACAAATCCTGTGGACACTGTGTTCCCCCGTTTTATTATGTTATGTGGAAGAACCCCACTTCATTAAATTTATTTTAAGCCTCCTATCTGCATTCAGAACCAATGAGGCATGCCCAAACTAGTCTAAGAGAATCTTGAACAACATCTCCATCCATTTCTGTTTCATTAATTCCCCTCATCTTCCTTCTTTCCTCTCTAATGCTCTCTTTCTTTTATCCTAATTTCTGGCGGGTGTTATGAGCTATAAAGGCATCTAATTTACAAATGCATACCTATCACATACCAAAATTCAACTGACCGAAAGCACAGCAGTCCTTCAGAGACACGCTCTTCCACAATGATGTCACTTACTTGTAAGTTTAGTCTTAAGCTTTGGCACCTCAGTTGCTTTCTGAGCTCTTGAGTGACAGTGACCTGGTTTTCAGAGGTTCTTAGCACCCACCAGCTCTCGGGGGGAGCTGCAGGCACTCCACAAGCACAAGAGAACACTTTTATGCAAAGCATCTGCCTGACTCTGGGCACTCAAGTATTAAATTGTTACTCTGGATTCAGCTTCACAGTGTAGTGATAGAGGAAATCATCAGCCCTGGAGTGAAATTAAGAACCTTAGGACTGGCAGTGCAACCCTTACTTGTGGTGATTTAAGGTAAGTAGTACTCTTTAATTAAATATTTCTAAATGTGAATCTTCCTATTTTTTTTTCAGAATCAGTGGCAAATGCTACAGAGAAGAATCATCCTACAGGTTTCACGTACTATAAATGTACAGATCTGCTATATCAGGACTCCTGCTGGGACATCTGATTTTCAGCTTTGTATCTGTTTCCACAGTAAAACACCAAAACTTTAACTTACATTTTCACCTGCACAATCATCTAATAAATACACTTTCTATCTACCCTGTAATTTTTCCTCTTTCTCTGTTCCTCTCTTGGAATTTGTTCAGACCTATTCTCTAGCCAAAAGTGGGTGGGTTTTTTCCCTTCAGTGTACTCCTCTTTGCATTTCTTTTTGCTTTCTCGCCACCTTTCTATGTGTCAGCCTTGTTCCACTTCTTCTCCCCAATGGCATTCAGAACTCCTGCTACTTTCGTACACTCTCACCATTTTAAGCTGCTTTCCCACATGCTGCCTTTCACGGAACACCTTCCATCCACTGATTTCCAAAGCACAGATGCTTGTTCGCTTTCCATGATGGCAACAACAGCTCTAAAAGAAACCTATCGTTTCCCCTGCTGCAATTCATGCACAAATGCCTGGCATGTGCTGCCTGGAGAAAGCCTTTCAACTTTGAATTTCCTTGCTTTTGTGGAATTTGTGAAAAAGTCTGATAAATTACAGCTTTGGCAGTTATTTCAAATAACTTTATTTGCAACCAGCTGAGGCAAAATCTGTCAATGGTGCCATCCTCGTGTTCTTTCAAAGGTTGTTGGTGTTTCGTGAGGGAGCTCAAAGTCAAGCTGGTTCAAAGGGAGGCTCACATTTCATTTTTTTCCAAGAAGGTTAGATTACATGTTCTAATGGTGACAGGACTGTCTTACAAGACATAAGAGCTGAGTTCTAGTTGAGGCCATGAGTCTCTTCAAGTACATGTGTTTTGTCACTTTATCTCTCTCCTGATGATTTCTCATCTGTGAAATAGCTGTAATACTAACTGGTAGTTGTAACATTAGTTAACAACAGACAAGAAGACCCCAACTAATCATATGGGTGGCAAGGTTTTGGAGTAGGCCTTGGACCCGGTTTTAGTGTTGGCAGTTTGGACAAAGCCAATAAACCTCAGTCTACAGCTCCTCTCACCAGGGCTCAAGAGACACCAGCTGTGACACACTTACAGGGTGCAGCAGGCAACTTCTCATGTTGTCCTGAGATCCATGAAGAAGAAATAATACAGAGACTTGGCTTTGCAAGCCACTGCTGCCTGAGCTTGCAGGAATGGTGGTGCACCCGGGGACCTCTAGTGATTCTCAGAATAAATGCCAGCATGACAGAGTTTGCCATTTGTGTGAGCAGGAATACAATATATGCTAATCAAAATAAGCGTGGCATTTCTGACCCTCTGCTCCCAGAAGCTATCCAAAGCTGAAGTCTTGTGGCAAGACTTTCGCTGAGCCGTCTGGGTGGGATGGAAATTCTATGTGACTACACCCTCTGGTGACCTGAAAGGGAGTGGTGAGAACCTGTCAATTCTGCTTTAACCATAGTACTGTGAAAAGAAATCGATAACCATACTTGACTTCAGGAATCTTGGATGGAGAAGGATACAAACACTGATCATGTTTTAAGGCAAAAGATCCTGCCTGTGTAGAGAAGGATTCTCAGGACTGTCTTTGAGCAAAATCTACTTAGGGTAAGAGACATAGATTATTATCATTAATGTTATATGCATGACTTAATTAGGAAAAGCCACACAGTTCATGAAAACAAAATATTTCCAGCTAATAGTATTACTAATTACCTAAAAGCTCATAAATCAAAACAAATTTGGTAAGATGCAGGAGAATAGGCTGACAAGAATCTCATGAATTTCAGGAAAGAAATGTGAAATCCTGCACGCAGATCAGAACAACATTTGTAGTAACACAGGTGGGGAAGCAGCTAAAAAGCAGCTTTTGCAGAGAAGGCCCTGGGGACCCTGGCATTCAACAAGCTGAACAGGAGCCAGCAGTGCAGCCTTGCAGCAAAGATGGCTGGAGTGCATTAGGAAGAGCACTGCTGGTGGGTTGTTGGATGTGATCCTTCCTCTCTACTCAGCTCTGGTGAGACACACCTGGACTGCTGGATCAAGGTCTGAGCTCTGCAATGTAAGAGAGACAGGGATACACTGGAATGAAGACAGTGAAAGGCCGTGGAGATGATGAAGGGACTGAAGCATCTGATGTTTGAGAGGCTGAGAGATTTGGGATTGTTTAGTGAGGAGAACAGAAGGCCCAGGGGATAATATATATAAATGTGTATATATAAATATAATATAAATGTATATAAATACCTGAGTTGGGGGAGGCAAGTAGAAAAGATAGAACCAGGCTTATTTCAGTGATAGGACAAGAGGCACATAGGCACAAATAGAAGTTCACTGAATTCCATGTAAACATAAGAAAAAGCCTTTTTTTACTATGAATGTGGTCAAACACTGGAAGAGGCAGCCCAGAGATGCTATGGAGTCTCCACAGTTATTCAAGACATGACTGGACGCAGAACCAACCTGCTCTGCTTTGAGCAGGGAGGTTGGACTGTATGATCTCCAGAGGTTCCTTCCAATCCCAGCTATTCTTTGATTTGCTAAATACGTGCCCCATCCTAGTCCTGCATATATCTCTGTTATGCATTTCCAAGATATGTTTGGATTTTTTGACAGACTTTTCACCACATCAGTGTGAAGGCATTGCCATTATGTATTAGGACGTGTAAAATTAATGCAAATATAACTGAGAAGATCAAGAGATTGAATCACATGTCATGTAGGATTCTGGGGAGATGCTGGCAGGAAAACAAGCATTGCAGTAGAAGAGTAATTGTCAAATAATGACATGTCAAAGCCCAACTTTTACCAACTCTAAGTCATTCGGTATATATCAGCGTAGATACCTTGACATGTTCCTTTGGGTCCAGGAAAGAAATGAATAACCCACTGTATCTTGTATATGCAATGCAGGGGGTAATTTGGACAAAATGATGTAATGTTTTTGAAAGCATGACAAGAAAATTAAGGATGAAGAAACTCCGGAATGACTTTATGAATGAAAAGAACCTGCAATTGCTTTCCATCCCTTGACAGATGTTACTTAAACTGACATACTATATCATGCAACAAAGCTTACAGGGGAAATACAGGATTATGAGAAAATGTATAAACCACTATCATTATTGTAAAAAATTATTTTATTCTTCACAGAAAGACAAAAAGAGGAGGGATACTTTTTAAGAAGAACTTGGTGTAGAGTACTGTACCAGTATTTTCAGGAATCAGCAAAATTAATCTATAAAAAAAAAGAATGAAGTTAAAAAGAAGGGAGAACTTTCTGCTGTATCCCAATCCCACACTATCTCTTCCCCTCTTCTGCCATTGTAGGATATGGGAGACTTACGTATGTATTAAAGTAAAAACAAGAAGACTCTCTCCTGCCTTCTTCTTGGAGAAGTAAAAGAATCAGAAGGGGAGGAAACAGTCATTGTCAAGAAATGATAGGTTAAGAAATGAATATGCCTTGGCTGTAAACATTCTCAGTTCACCTCAGAGGGAGGTTTACAGCTTGGGACTGTTGCAGAAAGCACAAGTTTCCACCCCTCGCTGGTTTTGCTTCTGACTTTGACAGTTCCCTGCTCTTGATGCGTGTAAGAAACAGGGGCACAGCACACACAGAATAGGAGGGTGCCTCAGTATCTCAGACCTTCTCCAAAGCAGCCTCTGGAGATCAGCATTTTGGGTGTCAGTCCCAATGAAAGAGGAAACCCTCAAGGAAGTAGGGCTTAGTATATGCTCTTACCAACCTCTATGACAGAGCAAGTAGAACACTGTTTTGGACTAAACGAAACTTTAAAAGACTCACAAAATCTCTTTTGAAAAGATTCATTTAATTCAGAGGTACAGACCTTAACCATAATGAAGCTGCAGGCTCAAAGTTTGTCACAGCCAAGTTCAAGTGTGGTATAATGTGTCCGAATTTTTTTGCTCATCCATGGGTCCTTTATTTTTCTCTACCTGATTTTTGGCATTGTATTTAATATGAAAGCATCACAGAAGAGTCACTGAATAACCATAGTGGATAGATAGAGTGTAGCAGTAGACAGATGATAAAGATTTTTCCCCAAAGTCAATACTGGTGTCCGGGGCATATTTTTACTAATTTGTTTTTTAATGCATTGCTACCTTTTAAAAAGGTTTAATATTGATGAATTTTTAATAGCATGGGTGTTCTCTCGTGCTAAAGACTTCTTCTTGCTTACTTCTGTTGTAAGAAACATGAGAAAATAAACAAGAAACAAAAAGGCATTTTAACAGGAGACTTGGAAGTATTTAACAAAGAATCGTAGAAACAAGTTAACTTTTCCTTCTGTTTATCAAATTATGTGAGGATTCAGGCCAAAAGAGCAATCATTATTAATAATTTAATAAGTTAAATAAAATTTCTCTCTTTTTGCTAGAAGTTTCAAAAGCATTAACGGTGTCAAGGCACTGTCTTGCCATTTATCCATACAGATTTGACACTGATACCCTAAAGCAGCACAGAAAAATGAAATATTCATCAATATTAAAATATCTCCAAACATTTCCAGACCTTTGTATTTGGAAAGCCGCCACTACTCCCATTTTAACTGCCATACTGTGTCTGCTTTGGAAAGGCTACCTTTTGACATTTTGCAGAACAGCCTCTAATCGTCTAAGGAAACTCTGGATTGAGATTAGTATCCACAGCAGAAAGGCATCTACAGACACTACTGTGTGTGAGTAATGCTGTGGGCGTTCATCCAAGCTCAGGAACGAGTGGAATGTACCCCTTCTCCAAGGTATGGGTGAAAAAACATCACTGAAGTGGAAGTGGGGTTTGGGTGGAACTGAAGCAAGAGAGAAGCTCATATATATGTTTTCCATGTGTATGAAAATGGCTGCCTACTTATTAAAAAAATATCGGGAGCCAATATTTTAATTATTCACTGCATATATTTGCTTCTGATGGCATAAATAATCTATCATCTTAGCGTGCCATACAAAAAGTCAGAGGAACATTTCCACTTCAAGTCAAACGAAAAAAAAATAAATCAACGTAACGGAACTTTTCTGTGAACTCACATAATGAATTTCTTTGTTTAATTAAACACTTCAGCAAACCAAATACCTGAATTTAAATTGCTGTTTATTATGGCTTCCCCTCGGTTACAGGTGAAAGACTGCATAGACATATGTTTTCCACGGTGACTGGCATTACCAAGCAACCTGATGGAGAGCTGACAACACCTTGGCAAGCAGGGAATAATAACGTAAATTATCAGCAATATTAAGAGGACCCAGTTACGAGCCGCACCTTTACTTTGGCCTGCAACGTCTGGGGCTGTTACTTGGGGAAAAAAAAGAGACAACAGCCTCCCTTTTTACCTTCAGCTTTCCCCCTGTGTGTGGGTGGACGTGTGGGTTTATACGTGCATAATCGCACGCAGACCGGTGCTTAAACACGTTTCGGTGTCCGAGGCTCCATGATGCGTTTCCCACCGTGCTGGGAAGGAGCGGGACAGGAGGGGGAGCTCTCGCCGCAGCCGCCGGGCGGGGATGCTGCTCCTCGGGCCGGGGGTGGCGGGGCCGAGGCCCCTTCGCCCGCCCGCCGCCCCCGCCTCCCGCCGGGCAGCACCGCGGCTCCGGGGATGACCCCGCTTGTCCCGATTTCGCCTCTGAAACCGTCACGTTGTTTCCAGAGTGCCCCCAGAGCACCGTTCGCTTGTTGCTGTTGCCTTCTAAAACCTTTCGCTTTGAAGCCGTCGTGCTGCTTACATATTTAGCAGCTGGAAAAATCAGGCCTGCTTGTTTATCTCGTCCTCCCCAGCAGGCAAAAACCGAGAAGAAATAGCTCATTAATAATATTAAAGCGACTTACGCATTAATAAAGGCCAAAATGAAGAACTTGGAGCAAAGCATTTCTTTTGTGTTACCTAAAAAGCAGCTCTGGTATGTGGATAGGTCCCCTTTTAAAACATGTAAACACTAATAAATAGGACTATGAATAATAGAATATAAATTAAACCTGGGGTGATTTATTTTAGGCAACTCATTTGCACATGTCATTTTATGAACCGTACTTGTTTTTCAGAAGCCCAGATTACTGTGCTTGCAAAAACCCAAGTGCAAATTCAGAGCTGGAAACAAATCCATGATAGAACAAAAATATTGAGCTTGGTAAAATATGGAGCCTTGGGTGTGAAGCATGTGCTTGGGCAATGGAGGGAAAAGCTCAGGTTCTTGCCACGACTTAGAGACCACCAAAAGGCAGAATCCCATAGTTTCTTCCCAATTTTGAAAGTGACCAGAAAACCAACCAGTTTCAAACCCTTGAACCATCAGGACAGTGAGGGACTTTCTATTTCTCTGTGGTTAGAGAGAGCACACACTCTTATAGATTGATTTTAAATCACCTTGGAAATTTCACCAGGAATTTGGTTTCATCAAACTCAGGAGTAAAATCTTCACTGATTCCCACAGGATCAGGATTTCATCTTTGGCTGCAAACTGCTTACTGATACCACATACCCTGGTATCTCTGTCTGGTGGAATAAATCTGAGCAGTTCTATTGATCCAATCAGTCATCTTTATTCACCTGTTTAAGATGTTTGCAGAATCCATATTGAGAACTACTGAACCAGGATTCTTTACCAAAAATACAGGTTTTCATACAAAAAATACGTGGTCCTGCCACAGTTCAGTAAATGTGTTTAATGTTAGGATGCCTGTAATGTAAATAGCAGATTTATTTTCTCACAGCTTTTTGGAGATGTTCAGATCAATGCCATTGTATGGCTGACAAACGCGTGGGCTTCCATAGATTCTGATATTCTGTCTCCCCTTAAGAATTCACAAGCTACCTCTAAAACCTGAAAGCGTTCTTTTTTGTTAGTCATTCCCTCCCCCTTGGTAACAAGTGGAATAATTAGATGGTTTTCAAAACTTACTTCAGTACCTCCGATGTGTGTCAGATAATGTCTGAGCACTCTAAATGCATGAACTTCTGTGTTGACAGTTGATGGTCCTCCATATGCTATCACTAGAAGAACAACTTCCCAAGAATATGCAATGTAATAATATGCAATATATAAAGGTAATAACAGCTCTAGAAAAGTAGGAATCGTGACAGTCGCAGAAATAACCTGCTGTCAGATGGAGATATTATTATTAGGACACAGGTAGAACTTCTGTATCTGTCCCAGTCCTACATTAAATACTGAGAAAAATGGGGTATGCTTTAAGACTGTGGCTTTCATCTGGTGGTTGACAAGGTACTGGGGGACTGGAGGTTCTTTTTAAAGAGCTTACCGGAAGTAGCTGAGAAAACGAGCCTACTGTCAGGAGAAATAAGTTCACATCTCCATTCAAAAGCATTCAGAAAAATGCTGTGAAAAACCCCAACTTGAAAGCTGCTGCTTTTGGTGATCAAGAAATGAGAATCAGCATTCAGAAACGGTAGTAAGAGGGGTGGGAAGTGCTTCAATTTGCAGCCAAATCTTCAGATGTTAGTCAGGAAAACTGGAATGACAGACTTGATTCTGAAGACAATTCATTCTCGTCTACTCACTGTAACCTGCTGTAGTCAATGCACATCACCTGGGCTTGCAAATACCTTCTGCAAAGTATCTTCCAACATTAAAAGAAGTTATGTTTATGCAGGGAGTCTGAGATTAATCTTTTCGTCAGATTGCAAATCAAACCTGTTAAATTTATGCAGTGAAACAGTGCCAGTGCTTTATTACAATACATAGAGCGTTGAGAAGTAGTCCTCTGATGTTTCCTTGAACAAGAATTTTTGAGGCAATACTCTGTTTAGCAGAAGTTCTAAGGTTTTCCTTAAACCTCTTCCATCCACTCTACAGAGAAACTAGCAATATGTCTAATATAAGAACTAGTTTTGCCTTTTTCATTAGAATGACTTAATGTATCAGCAAGGTAGCAGCCATTCAAAGCAGAATAGTCATCCGAGGTTTGCTGGCTTTTTCCAGCCAAAGGTTTCAAAGAGCCATACGAGGTTGTGTTTAAAAGCAACTTCCCCTTGTGCTGCTTGTCTTATTGTGTGGAAGAATACACTGAGATTCTGAGAATATCTCCTGTACTTAATGAGAGCTCAACTGTACCGATTTGTTTGTAATAGAATACGGTAAGTGAAACAGAGGTGAGGTTGCTGGTGGCGGTGGGGCACAGGAGGAGGGAAACCTCCCTGTTAAGCACCATCCTTTGGAGGTTACCTGTAGTCATAAGTTAGCTTCCACAAGTTTGAGAAATCACTGTATTTTAAAATACTGCAAGCAAGAACAAAATAAAACTTGGTTTCTTCTCATGCTTGCTGCTTGGTGCGTTTGAGCCCAGACCTTGTGCTCCTGGGGTGCACGCAACAGACTGAGCCCACAGCATGAGCCCTGCTGCCGCTGAACTCCTGCAACTCTTTGCTGTCAGCAGAGCCTTCTCGAGGGTCTCTGCGAGGTCCTGCTGCTCTGCGAAAAACAAACGATCAGGGCTGGGTTTTTTCCAACATCTGCCCGATTCTTTCAGGCAGCGAGGGGAGTGGCAGCACCTTCGCCTCGCAGCGGCCGTGACCTTACCACTGCAGATGTGCTCTAGGATTTTACAGGATCAGTCTGGTTGCTATCTTACCTTTAGATGCTCGATGCTCTAACAGCTGAGACTGTGCAAAATCCCCGTTTCTTCTTATTCTCAAAATCACGGGGGAAAATATGCCCCGCGTCTCTAATCGCTCTGACAGGCAGGAAGGCAAGGCTCATTTTAGTAACGACACGAACAAAGTTGTGCTCAACTTTTCATGCTAAGAAGTGCCAGTGATTTAAAGCTTCGGGAACAGAGAATGTAAATTAGACATTGTTGCACGCAAACCGAACTTGTCTTTGACAGGCTAAACAGAGATTTTTATGAGGAGCCTACTCATGCCCACACGGAACGCAGTTCATCTTTCGACTGTGGGTTTGGGTGTTTTTATAAAAAAATGTATCATTTTAAGGTGTACCGCAGTCATAATGAGAAACCCCGTACGATTAAAATTTTGACTATCGGAACAATGGACACCCCCGTGCCGTAATGTGTTGTATCGGGTAATCAGGGACTGCCAGGGAAAGCGGGAAAGCAGAGCCTAGGAATAATCAATGTATCGCCCACAGTGTGTGCTGTAATTCGGCACCTCCTCGCTGAAGCGCGTCCCACCAAACCATTCATCCGCACCTCCCCGCCGCAGATAAAGGGAAAAACAGGAGTGATCAGGCGAAGAGCCTCGGCTGAAGGCGGCGGGCACGGGACGAGAGGACCGGACGGGACGGGACCGGTCGGGACGGGACGGGTCGGGTCGGCTGCGCAGAGGGGCACAGGCCGGGCGGACCCCTCGGGTGTTTGTGGGGGGCACCGGGCCCCCCTCTCCATCCCGGGCTGGGGGCGGGGGCGGGTGCGCACCGCCCCCTCCGCTCCGCTGCGCTCCGCTCCGCCCGGTGCTCGGCGCGGCGCCTCCCCCCTCCCCGGCTCCCATGGCGGGCAGCGGCGGCCGATTCGGTGCCGGCAAGCCCCGCCCG